>CATIWR010193969.1:0-30801 GCA_949677035.1 Omphalea diandra
TTTATAATTTTTGTATATAAATTTTAATAAATTTTTTTTCACAAATTTTTTTTTTTTATATTTACACCCCCGCCCCACCCCCCCCCCCCCCGTGTGGCCCCAAAAACCCCCCCCCCCCCCCCCCCCCCCCCCCCCCCCCCCCCGCGGTTGTTCTCCTTTCTATTTCTACTGTCACCAACAATGACGCTGCACAGGATGCCTTCGCTACCACAATCGCACACCACTACCACCTAGTACACTCTCCCTCTGTCTGTTGTATTTTTTTTATATTTTTGATAGAGAGAAAATGTGAAATCTATAATAAATTTTATATTTTGATTGTAAAATTTTGTAATACATTATTCTATGAATTTTTATTGTGAAATCTATAATAATATTAGCATTTTTGATTGACATATGAAAATGTGTAATAAATGATTATAATATTTGTGTATTTTTGTAATTTTGATTATAATTCTAAAAATGTTAATATTTTTATGTTTTTTTGTAATATTATGAAAATGTTAAAATTCTTAATATTTTGTAATATTTTTGTATGTTTTGTAATTTTGTAATTTTAAAAAATGTTGATTTCTGAGAAAAGTTGAGAATTATATTGAAATTTTTTGTTTAATTTTGTTGGTGATTGTTGTGAAATTTTATCATTTTGTGAATATTGAAAAATATTGTGATTGTTTGTATTGGAAATTTATTTGGTGAATTATGGAAAATTGTATAATTGATTGTATAAATTTAATAGAAAGTTTAGTGTTAGATGTGTAAAGTTAGTAACTTTAGTAATTTAATATATATATATATATATATATATATATATATATATATATATATATATATATATATATAATTTAGCAATTGAAGTGTAAATTTAATAAATTAAACAATTTAATAAGTTTATGAAGTTTATTAATTTATGTGTAATTTAATTAAATTTGAGAAATTGAAACATTTAATGAATAATTTAAGCATAAATAAATTAAATTTTTGAAATTTAAGTGTAATTTAATTTTATTCAGTAATTTAAATGTAATTTAATTAAATTTTAGAACTTCTAGAAATTTTATAAATTGTAGCCATATGTAATGACTAATTTTAATGTAATTTAATAAAAATTTATAAGTTATGTGTAACGAAATTAAATTTAGAAATTTTAATAAAAATTAGTAATTTAAGTGTTAGTTATAAAAATTTTAAAAATTTCAATTAAATTTTAATAAGTTAAATAAATTTGCAGCTTGAACCAGATCATATTTAATCCTATAAGATATTATTTTTAGTTATTAGTAATAACATAGATGAAATATTAAAGAAATTAATTACTATTTCTTATTATTAAACTATTTAATAAAAAATTATAAGGGAATTATTTTAAAATAAAGGAATAAAATTAATTAGTTATTTTCTTTCATTCTAACATTGAAGATAGGTGATAATTACATAAAATTATGAAAATAAATAATAAATATGTTAGCCCAGTAATATAAATAAGCAAAAGCTGGAATATAAACATATTAGAAGTAAAAGCTACTAAAACTACTGTTCATGATATTCAGAAATATCTAACTGAATTAAAAATTAAATTAAATTGGATCAATAACTGAAGAAATTTAGAGTTTTTTTAGTGGTATTCAAGAATATTGATAAATAATTCAGAATTTTTTATTTCATAATATCATCTAAATCCTGAAAAATAAATACTTTTACTATTAAATTTAATCTTTTTTATTTTATATTAATTTTAACAACTCTTATAAAAATCAGAATTTATTACTACTCTTTTTCATAATTATTCTCATCAACTAAATTAAATTTACCTGATGGGTACAAATTATGAACTTTTAAAGTTAAGCAAATCATCGACGAAACACGCCTACCTACATACTTAATAATCTCATTCATTAACAAACAACATTGTTTATGTCATCAACAAAACACACCTACCTACGTACTTAATAATCTCACATATTCAAACCTTACAATAGGTAGTATGATTAATAGAAATAAAGTGACAAAGCTCTATACCTCTCGTTCATATATTGAATTTTATTATTAAATTTTTATTAATTAAAGAGGATGTTTGGCTCTCAAAATTTTTAAAAGGGTTATTTAAACCACAACTAACCTTTTTAGTTTAACACTTGATTCTACTCGATTAGGTTAATAAGACACAATATTGACTGAGTTTGTGTTTGTGCATCATACAGTGCAGACCAGACAATAATAATATGTAAAAGCTCGAAGTGAATTTAATATTACAGTACAAATGATCTCATAGTCAAGTGATGTCCTAGGATTCTTTGATTTTGGGTTCAAATTTTATCAAACACAATAAATTTTCTTTAATAGTGAATATATTGAAAATCTCTCTTCCCTCACTAATACTAACATATTAACTTGTTGTAACTTTTATGGGAGCATCTAACCATAAGACATCGCTTAAAAATATTAATCTTATAATACAAACTATTCATTGCAATATTTTAGAAGCTACCAACCTCTTGTGATCTCAATACTATAATAAAAAACATATTTTTTGTTATATGTCAAAAGTTAGCAAACCTTATAGCATCTTTGATATGCTTCTTGTTTAAAAAATGAAATCATTGATATGATAACAAATAATATTTTGATTGATAAAGAGTAGAAAATTTTATTTATATCTAATGAACTATTTATATTTATATTTATATTTTTTATTTGACTTTTTTTTATAATTGTTAATGATTTTAATTTTTCTTCTTTTCTTTTTATTTTTAGTTAATAACAAAAAAAAATTAAAATATCAATTAATACACTATAAAATTTTGTACTATATTAATTATCAATAATAAAAGAGAGTGAAATTTAATTTTGTACATATAAAGAATCAAAGTAACTTTTTATTTATATTTAAAGAATAAAGATTTTATTGAACTCTTATTTTATGATATAATTTTTATAATAAAAAATTTGAGATATATAAAATTTTTTTTAAGGGAACTCAATGCTAATTTTTTTTTTTAAGGGAACTCAATGCTATATCGCTTAATATTCATTAACAAACAACAGTTTTTTTGTCAGCACTCCTCCCTTTTTTTTTTTTTTTTTTTTCTCTTAATAAAAGTTTTGTTTCTTTAGTGTTGGGACTGCATCGGTATGTTTCAATGATGGTAAGTCATCTTCTCTTTAGTTTTTTTAATTTTTACAATAAAAAATTTTATTATCTTATTTCATCAATTTTTCATTTATTTCGTCTCTCATTATTATGAATGAGTTTGTTTTCTTCTCTTATAATGAGAGTTTTTGTTTTCTTTTTATGAGAGCATTAGTTCTCTTTTATGTAAGAGTTTATAATTTGAGATTGATTAATGATGATATGTTATTAGGAGTTGTCTTTTAAATTTGATCTAGCATACCATATAAATTTAAGTTCTTGTAACCTTAGAGCACCATTTTTGATGGAGATCTCCAAAACTATAAAAAATGTAAGAGTCACAAAACAAATTTATAGTAAGTATGATGCTATAATTTTGAAGTTGAATCAATGAGTCACTATTAGTTTGTATTGAGAATCAATTTTAGAACTTGTATATGTACCATACACAAGTTACATATATTATGTATAGTATATATGATATAGAAAGTTATTTGTCAACCAACTTTAGGTATTTATAATTTTTATTTTTGTAGTAGATTTGGACAATTAAATAATTCTATAAAAAATATATTTTTTAAAATTTAAAAAGATATTTTATATAAAGAAAGTAGACATAGATAAAAACAAATAATTTTTTAAAGGTAAAAAAGAAAATCAAAGGTGATTGTGAATTGAAAATATAAGGAAGGACAACACGGCTACATTTATTCATGGAAGTAGCCCTCAATTATTTTTTGTTAATATAGTCCTTATTAGACTTAATTGAGGAAATAGAAGATTTAGGTTTTTTTTTTTTTTTTTGGTATGGAACTGAGAATTATATTAGACCAAAATAAATTAGATTGAACTAAATATGATAAAAATTAAACTCAATGAAACTAATTTTTTATTTAATTTGGCTTAATATGTATTTTTTTTCAATTTGATTCCGATTCTTTGAAAATAAAAAATTAAAAATCAAAATTTTAGTTGGATCCCTCAGCTTATCATAACACTAACTGGAATAAGATCATATTTAACCCTATAAGATATCATGTTTGCTTATTAATAATAAAATAGATAAAAGATTAATGAAATTAATTACCATTTCTTATTATTAGAATATTTAATAAAAAAATATAAGAATAAAATTAATTAGTTATTGTCTTTCATTCTAACATAGGGAGGCACTGATTAGATAAAAATGTGATAAATAAAAAATAAATGAATGGAAGAGAGAAACTAATGTGAAAGTAGTTAAGAGTATTTCTTTATTCACGTTGCATTGCGATACTGACATTGTCAATTGCTGAGATCATTATTTTGCTTGCATTTTTAAATCTGTATTACTTTTAGGCTGCATTTATATCATTTGTCTTAATTTTATTTAGTACAATCGTTTGTCATTTTGTACCACAAATAAGTCATTGAATTGATATAATTTTGACATGTTATATTATCTAATTAAAGATATTATTTAAAAAAAGTGTTTGAAATTATGTAACGGATCTTATATCCAAAAAATACGGGTAGATCAAATATATAATTTAAAATTTTATATATTAATTTTTTTAAAATAAAAAAGCAATAAGTGATTTGATAGTAAACATTTATACTGTTTCATCTGTCGAATCCAATCCTCGTGACACGTGCTTTGACATGACATAATTATTATATGAAAAATTATTGTATTTTGTTAAAGATCTTTAAGTTAATCACAAATTATTTTATTGTTACATAAAAATTAATTCTTCCATATTAGTTTAATTTTTGCATTTTCAATATATGAAAGATGATCCACACTATAATTTATTATTCAAATAGTACATTTTCACAATGTTCAACCTAATTTTGATGGCCGTGATTCGACATGACATGATCACTATAGCGAAATGAGCAAGACAAATTAAGAATAGTTATTTTCATTTTTTTAATGAAGTTATTATATAGTAAGCTCAAAGCATGTGCAATTAATTGCAATGTGCATGGTACTCTTGCATGACTTTAAGACCGACAATTGATTGATAGATATTATAGGCCCACAAATGATAACTTGGTCACACAAGAATACGTTGATATGTCAATATTTTTTATCATTATAAAATATTTATTCAAATCAGAAATCATTTTAAAATAAAAAACAATTGAAAAATAAGTCTCGAATAATCTTTATGTAAGTTAAAATAATCACAACATTCTCAATTTTTTCTTATTTATTGTTAGTCTTTTAATTCTTTTATTTTGTTAAAAATATTGCCATTCAAATAAATAATATTAATAATTTATTTTAAATATCTAAAGATAATGTATATTTTATTTTTAGAATTATTTATTATTTTAATAACAATTTTAAATTATTTTTAATTTAAAATAATTTTACAATGATAACATATCCCATATAATGATAACCTCTCAAGCTGTATCAAACCTTGTGTGAACTCAATGCTATAGTCTAAAATATTTATTGATGAAGGGTAAAAAATTTTATTTAAATGTGATAAATTATTCATATTTTTATTATTCATTTGACTTTTTTCATAATCATTAAAAATTTTAATTTTCTTCTTCTTTTCTTTTTAATTTTGGTAAATAAAAATAAAAATAAAAATAAAAATAAAAATAAAATACTAATTGATAATGCCTATACATATATGTTATGTATTAATTGTCAATGACAATAAAAAATGAAATTTGACTCTATAGATATAGAGTAAAATCAACTTTTTATTTTATATTTAAAGAATAAAAAGTCTGTCGGATTCTTATTTTATAATATGACTTTGAGTTAATTATTCTAAATCTCTTGAAGTTTGTCATATTTAATAAAGTCATCTCTCATTTTTAATATTATACTAAATCACCCCTTATGTTTGCCCTATTATGTATCTCTATCATTAAAACTCATTTTTTTGTTAGACAAAGTGAATATGATTAAAAGTGAGTTTTGTATTTTATTGGTTAATGACTAAATTTCTTGGTGTTTGTTATATTTAACTAAATCATCATTTATTGTTTAAAATATTATACTAAGTCTTCTCTTACATTTGTTCTATTATACTAAAAAGTTATTCTGACATTTATATGAATTTAACGAAAATATTGTTTAGTGTAACAGAGTAATCGTGAAAGAGTTTATAGTATAATTTTAAAATGTGAAGGACGACTTAGTAAACATGTCAAATGTCAGAGATTTATAACAATTATCTCTATGACTTTTATAATAAATAATTTGGGAAATATAAAGAATCTTAAAGATACTTTTATGAAAACTCAATGCTATAATCCACAATATCCATTAACCAACAATTTGATTTATGTCAGCAACTATTCTCTTATTTTTTTCTCCAAATATAATGTTTTTAATATTGAGACTGCAATAACATAATTTATTAAGAGTAAACTGTTTTCTTTTTTAGTTTTCTTTAGTTTTCACCATAACAAAGATAATATTATCTTATTTCATTAGTTTTTTTTATTTATTTTGTTTTTCATTATTGAGAGTTTGTTTATTTTCTCTTATAGTGAGAGTTTTTGTTCTTTTTCTGTGAGAGTATTTAATTTTTTTGTAAGAGTCTTATCATTTGAGATTTGGTTTTGAAGGATAATATATTATTAGCATGCTTCTCTTAAATTTGAGCTAATATACAATATAAATTTAAGTTTTCATAACGCTATATTACCATTTTTGGTGAAACTCTTTATAACTGACAAAGATAGAGAGTTATCAAAGAAAATTTATAGTAAATATGGTAATATGTGTAACACCACAAAATTTATAATTTATAATTTATATTTTCCTAAAGTTATAAATATTGGATTTATTAAAATATACTTATTTGAGATTTTATTTATATTTTAGATTTAAGTTGAGTATTTAAATAATATAAGAGTAAACTTTATCAAGAAAAATGATTTGAACTCATATAAATTTCCATGTAATCAACAATGTGGTGAAATTGATTTTAAAAAGGGCTAAAGTATTTTCTAGTAGAATTTTATGTTTATCTAAGTACATGTGATTATGATTCTAAATGACTTATTAAATTTAATGGATATATTAATGTTTTAAAGATAAATGATTTTAAATTAGTGGGATTATTATTTTAATTAAGATTATTATACTATATATTATAAATTAAGTTTTATAAATAATGTATATTTAGGGATTTAATTGTAATGAGAAAATGATGATATTTAATATTTTAAAATGAATTTAATGTAAAGAAAATATATTTAAGGATTTAAATTATTCATGTTAATATCATTAATTATGAAAGTTATTATGTTAGAAGATTTTATTAATTTTTTAGAGATATAAATTTTGGTTATGAGAATTTTAATTATTATTATTATTACTTTAGTAAAAAAAAGAAATGAAATGAGATGGAAAAAAAAAAAAATTCCTTGCACGTTTTGGCTTAAAAGCCAAACTGATGACATTAGTCCTGCACCGTGCATGAGAGAGAGAGAGAGAGAGGAAACCCATGTGGCCTCCCAATCAGCTTCGTCCAGCTCGAAAACACCACTAACGGTAGTGGCAACACGAAAATAGGATAGATTTTTCAAATGACCATAAGTTCTCAATCATAGCTCCAAATTAAGTGATTCAAGATGCTATGAAAAACTCTCTTCACAAGCTTTCGATCAAAATTTGATTCATCCATAACGGAGTCAGACGGCGACGCAACGACCGATCAAAATTCAATTTTTGAGTGATTACGGGTAAGCGGTAGCTCATATGACGATGTTATAAATTCCTACGAACTACTAGAAAAACGATCTACGAGATGATTTTGGCCATTTTCCCAATGGTCGCTAGTGGCAAACTTCGACTACCATGGGTGGCTGCTCCAGGGGTGGCTCTAGAGAAATTTTGGAGGCGAAGCAGGGCATAATGCTCTGCTCATCGTCCCAAATACAGTGGTGCAATTCTCACAAATTATAGATGCTCCAATGCGATTTTATAAATTTTTATTGATTTTTCAATAATTGTAATTTGGGTTTAAATTTATGAAATTAATGTTATTAGAGGTTTAATAGCATGAAAATGGACTAGATAAATATATGATAATGTTAATTAATTTATGGATGGAAGAATTAAAGTATAGTGAGAATTGACGTTTAGTGGTGATTTTATATTAAATTATGAAAATTAAGAGAGTTTACTTTAATTAGAGGAATTAGTTGAAATTAATATAATTGTTAAGGATTATGGAATTGTTAAAGTATTTTATGAAGTTAATAGAATATTTATGAGGGTAGTTAAGTTAATTTGAGATTTAATTATGGTTTGAGACAATTTATAGAATTGGAGGATTTAATTAAACTTAAAGAGATTAATAATATTAATGATGATTATGGATGTTATTTAAGGATATTGTGATCAAAATAGAATTTTAGAATTAAGTGATGATTATTAGAGAATTAGTTGGGATTAACTGAAATTATTAGACTTGATTATAAGGTTAAATGAATTAATAAAAGTAAGTTTATTTAATAGAATTTATGAGAGTTAACAATTGAAAATAAGAGATTTGTTTGAAAATTTTTCATAAGAAATGGATTGAGAATTTTAATATTTACTTTGAATTTGATGAAATTGTGGAATGGAAGTGGAAAATATATTGAATGATTGGAGGCCCCGGATGGGCATTGTGTTGTGATTTCTTACAAGAACTAGACTCGTTTTACAAGGGAAATAGTTCAATTTTTAGGGGAGATTGTACCAAATTTTTGATAGAATTAATCAAATTAAACAAGAATATAAAATGAATAGAATTGTTAGAAATGGGATTAAAATTAGATAAGAATTATAAGGCATTAGATTGAAGTGATTCCTAAATTTTGTTCATATATAATTATAAAATTAATGAATGGAGAATTTGCTTGGGAATGAAATTGGTCATCGGAATGGAAGATAGTTAATTTTTAATCCTACATTCCAAGTGACTGGATAAACATAGAAATATGCATTTTTATTTGATGATTATTTGTATATGTGCTGATAATTGAATTTACATTTAAAGATCATTTTTAAGAACTATTTTATGAAATGATTATTTTAATATTAAAGTTTGGTGAGTTAATAAGTATATTTTGGATTGATTTTAATTAAAGGATTATCTTCTAGATCTATTTATGAAGTGATAATTTTGATTTTAAATTCTAGAGATCGAATAAATTTTCTATATTGTAGAATTTGATTTTTATTATTTTTGTGTATGATTTTGAGATTTATTTTCTCTTAGAATAATTCCTTAAATGAGATAATTTGAAATAAAATGATATTCTAGTGAAATTGAAAATGATATGGATATTTTGGGTTTGTTGATGATTATTTTTATGAGTATTTATAGTTGTTGAAAATTATATGGAGGATTGTGTTGATAAATTGAGAATTTTTAATTATTGGATTATATAATGTGTTTGTTAGGATATATGAGATGTTTGGAAACCCGACTTGAATTGAATAATATTGAAATATATTATATAAGTGTTTTTACAAGAAATAGACTCATTTTACAGGAGGGTGATATCCAATTTGGAGGAGAGATACTGCTAAATTTCATTAGAAATTTCGATGAAAATTAAAATGAGGACTTTATGGTTAAAAAAGTAATCTTAAGAGTTAAACTATGAATATTATTCTATATTAATTCTAATAAATTATATTTTTATTTAGAGTCTCCTGCTACTAAGTTTGCATCACCTGAAGCGTATAAGCATTTTATGATCTTCGACCTATTTGTAAGTTAATATTATATATTTTATGGCATACTAACATTTCATATATGACATGACTTTTTTAGTATATTATTATTGTTATTGATGTTGCATTGTATGTTTATATGTATGTGTAATGATTGTGATATGATATGATTGTGGATTGAGAGCATGAACATGCCACGTAATGCGTTACATTAGGACCGAGTGCGCACTGGTTTGATCAGATATAAATGATTGTGATTGATGTGATCGTGCTCTAATTGAGCTTGTTCTCTGAGCTTAAAATATTAATAAAATATGTTGGGATAGTGCCTTGGTTGAACTTACTCTTTGGGCTGAGAATATTAAAATACGATGATATGATTAGATTATAAGCACCCTGATTGTGCATGCTCTCTAGGTGATGGTACATTAGAATAAGTGAATTGGTTAGCGGTCATGGTCAAACTTGCTCTTCGAGTGCTAGTCAATTTGGATCAAGAGAGTCTAATGATTATTAGTATTGGAGTATAGGGTTTTGCATGCTTTTGTTGATGAATTGTATATATACAAATATATGCAAATGTATCATCCAATGCTTGCATATTTGCTATGTATGATTCCTGTTAATTTATAATACATGCTCACTTAGTAGGTTATACAAGTAGATAATATTACCTCACTCTTGAGATTCACAGTTTTAATTAATTTTTCAGGTAATAGTTAATCCGGTAGATTATTTTTTACAATCCTATAGTCCTTCATCCGTATGGACATATTATATAATACTTATTCCTAATTTATTTAAATTATAGCACTATGTAGTTTAGAATAACAAAACTTGTAGGTCGATAGATGTTGTAAATTTTGTTATGTAAATCATGGTGGATATTATTTATTATCATTGTAAAATCTCAATAACCATTGATTAAACATTAGATGAGAGTAATTTGGTATAGGTTTGCTACGAGTTTCGAAGACTTTAAGCCGACCAATTCCCTAGTGCCGTCATGATCTAAAAGGAACCATGACACTGTGATTTTAAAGTTCAATCAATATATCATTATTATTTGTGTTGGGAATCAATTTTATAACTTGTATATGTATTATATATAAGTTATATATTCTTAAATATACTATATGAAAATTATATATGGTTGTATATATTATCTACAAATTATATATGATTAAATATATTCAAAGTAATATACATAGTTTAGTTTTATATATAATTATATATATTATGTTGTATAACATAATTATATAAGTCACATATTATATAGTTATATAGTATATAGCATATATAGTTCTACTATATACTAACTGTAGAATAATATAATTATATAAGCAGACATTTATAATATAGAAAGTTATTCATCAATCCGCTTTACATATTTATAATTTTAATCCAGTAATATATATATATAGATGATTAAATAATTTTGTAAAATAATATATTTTTATAAATTTTTAATAATATTTTATATGCATAAAATAGATTTATAAATAAAAAGAAATAATTTTTTGTGAATTAAAAATATAAAGAAAGAGAACATAGATACATTGATTCACACAAGTAGCCCTCATTTTTTTTTTTCTAATATAGTCCTTATTAGACTTGCTTGAGGAAATGGCTTAAAGTTTTTTTAATTACAAAATTTGCTTTGGTTTTTCGGTTTCAGTTTGCAACTGAGAATTATATTAGACCATATTAAATTGAATTGGAATAATTGTCATAAAAATTAAACTCCATGGAACAATTTTCTTATTCAATTTGGTTTAATAAATGTTTTTTCAATTCGATTCCAATTTTTCAAAATTAAAAAAACTAAAAATCAAAATATGGGTTTGGTCTCTCAATTTTTCTCATAATCCCAACTTGAACCGAATTATATTTGATCCTATAAGGTATCATTTTTAGTTATTAGTAACAAAATAGATGAAAGATTAAAGAAATTAATTACCATTTCTTATTATTAAACTATTTAATAAAAAATTATAAGGGAATGATTTTAATATAGAAATAAAATTAATTAATTATTCTCTTTCATTCTAACATTGGAATATAGGTGATAATTAGATAAAAATGTAAAAATAATTAATAAATATGTTAGCCCAGTAATATAAATAAGCGAAAGCTGGAATATAAGCATGCTAGAAGTAAAAGCGACTGAAACTACTGTGCATGATATTCAACAATATCTAAACTGGATCAATCACTGAAAAGATCTAGAGTTTTTTGAGTGGTACTCAAGAATATTGATAAAGAATTCAAATTTTTTTTATTTTTCATAATATCATCAAAATCTTGCAAAATAAATACTTTGCTATTATTTTACTGTTAAATTTAATATTTTTTATTTTTATATTAATTTTTAACAACTCTTATAAAAAGCATAATTTATTACTACACTTTTGCATAATTATCATCAATAAAATTAAATTCACGTAATGGGTACAAACAATGAAGTTTTAAAGTCAACCAAATCATCAACTAGACACACCGACCTATGTAATTAGTAATCTCACTCATTCAAATGCCACAAAAAGGCAGTAGGATTAACAAAAATAAAGTGACAAAGCTCTATACTTCTCGTTCAAATATAGAATTTAATTATTAAATTTTTATTAATTAAAGAGGATTTTTGTCTCTCAAAATTTTCTAAAAGGGTTATCTAAACCACAATTATCCTTTTTAGTTTTAACACTTGATTAGGTTAACAAGACCCAATCTTTATTGAGTTTGTTTGTGCATCATGCAGTCTGGACCATACAATGGTAACATGTAAAAGCTCTACCAAATCTTATGTGAACTTAATATTATAGTGCAAATGATCTCCTAATCGAGTAGTTAAAGGTGATGTTCCGAAATTCTTTGATTTCAAGTTCAAACCTCATTAAATGTAGTGAATTCTCTTTAATAGATAGTATATTGAAAATCTCCCTTCCTCCACTAACACTAACATACTAACTTATCATTATTACTGTGGAAGCATCTAACCATGCGATACTGCTCAAAAAATTAATATTATATTACAAAATATTCATTGCAATATTTCAGAAGCTACCAAACCATGTGTGAACTCAATGCTATAGTCAAAAATATTTATTACAATATGTCAAAAGTTAGTACACCTTAGCGCATCTCAGATGTGCTTTTTATTAAAAAAAAGAAATCATTGATATGATAAAGAATAATATTTTTATTGATAAAAAGTAGAAAATTTTATTTATATGTAATGAACTATTTATATTTTTATTCTTTATTTGATTTTTTTTCATAATCATTAATGATTTTGATTTTTCTTCTTTTCTTTTTAATTTTAGTTAATAACAAATCAAATTAAAATATCAATTAATAAAGTATAAAAATTTTATTGTATTAATTATTAGTAATATTAGAGAATGAAATTTGGTTTTGCAGATATACACCGTCAAACTAACTTTTTATTTATATTTAAAGAATAAAGATCCTGTTAGACTCTTATTTTATGATATAGCTTTTTATAATAAAGAAATTGAGATACATAAAAAAATCTTTACAGGAACTCAATGCTACAATCCACGATATTCATTAACAAACAACATGGTTTATGTCAGCACTCTTCTCTTCATTTTTATTTTTCTCTTAATATAAGTTTTATTTCTTTAGTATTAGGATTGTGTCGGTATGTTATAGTATGGTAAGCCATTTTCTCTTTAGTTTCTTTAGTTTTTACAATAAAAAAAAGGTATTATCTTATTTCATCAGTTTTTATTTATTTTGTCTATCATTATTAAAAGTTTGTTTGTTGTCATCTCTTATAATGAGAGGTTTTATCTTCTTTTTACAAGAGTATTAATTCTCTTTTTGTAAGAGTTTTATAATTTGAGATTAATTGATAATGATATGTTATTAGTAGTTATCTTTTAAATATGATCTAGTATACTATATAAATTTAAGTTCTCATAGCACTATAACACTACTTCTGATAAAGATCTCCACAATTGAAAAAAATGTAAGTGTCATAAAACAAATTTATGGTAAGTATGATACTATAATTTTGGAGTTGAATCAATGGGTCATTATTAGTTGTTTTAAGAATTAATTTTATAACTTGTAGATGTACTGTACACAAGTTATATATACTTAAATATACTATATGAAAGTTACATATATATACCTTTTATACGTTGTATATGCTTAAAATGTATTTAAACTAATATACATAATTTAGTTATATTAGTTTTTACTGTACATGCATTTCACGTAATTAAAATAATTATTAGATATATAAATTAATTAATTTTTTTTAATTTTATATATTTATAAATAAAGAGATTAAATTATGTAAAGTTATAACTAATTAATAATTTTTTAAAATACATATAAAACAAACTTTTTAATATATATAATCTTTTACTGATGAGTGAATGAAAAAATAAATTTAAGATAAAATTATAAAAAAATCAAATTCAAAAACTAAATAAGATAAAAGTTATACAAAATTAACAACAAATCTAAATAAAATAGCATCAAGAAATAAAAATATACTTTCATTGTTCATCATCAAATAATCATAAAATTTAAAGATTAAAATAATAATTAATTCTATAAAAAAATATTAGTCATCCAATTAAAATTTATAAGTTAAGATCATTATTGTCAATTTTAAAATAGTTTTATATCTAGAAAAGTTTTTCCAAATAAATTATTTTATAAATAGTATAGTATAAATTTCAAATATCACAAATTTTAAAATTAAAATATTACTTAGTTTTATAAATAAATATTATCCATCAATTAACATTTATAACTTAAGATTATTATTGCTAATTTAAAAGTTCTATATCCTTTTATGAAGTCAGTGCTAATTTAAAAAGTTCTATATCCTTTTAAGGTTATTTACAACAATTTTCCTCCTTTTTAACAATTTTGATGGAATAGTGTTTAAATATTTTAGTCATGAGTCAAGACACATATTGAAGGAAAGGACTTATATTTTGTATGTAAAGAATACATCCAATTAATAAAATGTTATATATGCAAAAAAAAAGAAGTATAAATATTGGATACTATTATACCGCCATTGCGATCGTAAAAATAAACATATGAGTCCGATATGAAGCATACCCTATATAAATTTTATTTAACTTTTATTTTTATAGGGTTAGGAATTTTTTTAGCTAATGAGTTGAATAATCTATATATTTAATTGGTATTATCCTGAAATATTTTTGCATTAAAAGAATGATGGAATAGTGATTTTATTAGATGTTATTATGTCATACACTCAGTGTATAAAATAGTTATATCCCAAAGCTAAGCAAGAATTTCCCTTGTTGATGTACCAACAAAACAAGTGCTACACATAAGGCAAAGCAAGTGAAAGCAAAACCAACTATGTTGCATGAAAACTTTAGTTGGATCACATTTTCACCTTTCAGGTATATTTTCGCTTGTTGAAAACTCTGTGTTTTTTTTTTTTCATTTTTCACTTATATTTTATACAATGTCATTTCCCCATATGACATTTTTGTTTTCGTGCTACATAAAAAACCAACAATATTTTAGGTTAATAGTGACGAGGTTAGGATGGTGACCTAAGCACAAGAGAAGCGAAAGCTCAACAAAAGAGAAATGGAGGTAGGGTGGGGTTGGGCATAACGAGAAAGACCATGTCTACTAATTTGATTAAGAATGGCTTTACCCTTTGTTTGGAAAAATTGTAAAGAGAGGGAAAAAGTGAAGGGGGATAAAATGAGGGTGGAGAAAATGAAGGGAAAGAAAATATATAATCTTTTGTTTTGTTTAAAAAGAGGAGAAAAGTCAGAGAGAGAAAATAAAAAGAAATTATATTTTAAAATATTTGAAAGTTAAATTTATGTTTTTGGCCTTTTTAACTTAAATACATTTTATTTTTTGTTATATTTTAAAGGATATAAAAGTAATTAATTCACTTTTCTCCTCATTTTCTTCTTAGAATAAAGAGACAAAATGGTGGGCCCAAAAGTGTATAAGTTAGAGATAATGATATAGTACACTCTTTTTTTTTTTTTTTTTTTACAAAAGACATTTATATCTCACATCTTCTAAAAATACATTATGGTACACAAGTTTTTACTTTTTTACTGTCTTTAATTTTTGTCTACATTTTTATGCTTTTTGCTTTGCTTTAGTTATGATTAGAACCCTAATCTTCATTTGATTCGTCCGTTTCTTTATCTATAATCACATAAAACATTTTTAGAAGAAAAAAAGCAAAAATGTTCTATTCGCAAACGTTTTTAGATCGACTCATTTACAATGTTGCCTCAAGAAGTCTCATTATGACTCAACCCTAATCTTCATTTGCTTCGTCCGTCTGGTGCGTGGTTAATCTACAACACCGCCTCTAACAAATTATTGTTGTTATGCTATGGCTTGAGCATGATGATTCATTTAGTTGAGACGTGCTTAAATTTGATAGTTTGAAAGCATCTTGAATTATCTTGATCCGTACTGGAAACTCCTTGTATTGTTTTCTCATTTGTGTTTGTGGAATGGCTGATATTGTGTTCTATGTGTCTCAAATAAGTCATGCACTAGTTTATGTGTTTAATAATAGAGTAGACAAGTGCTGCACATAGATTTGATGTGGAAGAATTCTTTATTTAATGGAGAAATTTTAAAAAAAATAAAAGAAATAGAGACTAAAAATATAGTGTTAAATCAATGAAAGTCATTTGCATTAAAGATATGAGAAAAAAAGTACAAAAAATTTAATATCATAAGATTGAACCTAATTAACCCTTCCAGAGATGCTTTGAATTTTAGGAATAATTTTAATAATTTGAGTAAATTTGTTTATTTTTTGTTGATTACAGATTTATCTTTTGTTGATTGTATTTTAGTCAATAGTTTTATAAACTAATTATAAATATGTTTACAATTGGTTTATAAGTGATGGACAACATATTTATAAATGGTTGACGACATATTTATAACTGATTTATAAGTGATTGATAATATGTTTATAACTAATTTATAAGTGGTTGAAAATATGTTTATAATGGGTTTATAAGTGGTTGATAACATGTTTATAACTGGTTTATAAGTGATTGACAATATGTTTATAATTGATTTATAAATAGTTAACATGTTTATAACGCTTACTTGCTTTAATAAACTATCATTTGCACTTTTGATATCAGATTAAGTTTAAATAAATTTTGAATTGATATTTTTCAAAAAATCAAACTTAAACAAATATTTTTGATAATTTATTTTATACACTATAAATTAAGTTTCAAAATTTTGTATTGATATTTCTAAATAAATGTCAAATGGAATAAAAATAAGCATTTTTATAAAATTTCTATTATAATTTTTCTGAAGTCAGATTATTTTTGAGAGTTTTTTAGCAGATAAATCATGTATAAATATTTTTTTATTTAATAAAAAATAAAAAATGAAAATAAAAATTCTATTTGTCAAACAAATGAAAATGAAAAAAAAAAAATCTACATCAATTTATATATTGATTAGATAATGAAATAATTAATAAAGTAATTATTAAAAATTAACTAATAAAAAAGTAATTATTAATAATTAACTAATAAATTTATTGTTATATTTTTAAATATAGAGTAATTTATGATATATGGTGGAATATAGAGAGGTGAGGGTGCAGATTGAGATGAGGAATAGGATGATGCATAGGCAATATATGCAGAAGCACACATAGGATATTTTCTTGTACCACTGTTGGGTTACGAAAGTGAAAAGATAGAGTCGAACATGGTGATAACAACTTAAGCGTATAAAAGTCATTTCTAACACAACAAAATTACTTTTAGAAGAGAAAATTTTTTAATACATAAATGTCTTCCCCTTTTGAAATTTAGGTAATCTTGTCCATTCCCCTATAAATTACCCAATTTTCTTTTCTCCTTCTTCCACTTTTCCAAATAAGAGACAATTTTCATTCTGTCCATATTTTCACCTCTCCCTCCTCTTTTTCCCATTCCCAAACAAAGAGTTGAAGTCACAATCTGGAACAGAACACCTTCCAACGTATGAACTTTCTACTCTGTTTTTTTTTTTTTTTTGAGGAGGAGATCGATTTGGGGATCATTGCAATGTGATGAACTAGTAAAGTTAGGTGCAGCCATTGAAGAAACCCCAGCCCACACTGGCATTCGAAGAAGCCTTCCCAAAGAGAGGTTTCTCCAATCCTAAAACCTGCTCAAGTCAAAATGAATAAAATCTACAATCATGGGATATGATTAACAGGAAAATCTTTACCATCAAAATTACATGTGATATTTTTAACTTCTGAAGAGCAGCCCTCTCTACATATGCAACAATTTATTGTAGACATATGGGTGCACATAAAAAAGACAGAATCCTTACATTTTTCTGAAGTAGGCAAATGTTGTTCAGAAAAATTTCCATGATATGATACTTTATAAATGAAAGACAGCGATAAAATGCATAGAAAATCACATAATTATAAGGGTCATTCTAACGTCACCGAAAAAAAATCGTTACATTGAAATCGCTAATTTTTTAATTTATTTTAATGAAGTATTAAATTTGAAATTAACTCGATTTCCATTTACCAGTTATGACGTGGTAGACGGAGATGAACTGACTAAACATATAATGGATCCCACTTTAACACGTCAATTGCACCAAAAATCACCTAACTATAAGAGTCATTCTAAATACGCACCTAATTTTGCCAAAAACTATGCTGTGATGCGTTGTATTTTTATTGGGTGGTTTGCTGTATTTACCATAATTACTGGATAGAGTACGATGGTGGACCATCTAATGCAAAGAACGTCAAAATTGCCATACAAGAATTTTTTAAAAATTTACAGTGATTATGGTTGTTGTAACCAAAAGATCAAGTCAATGCCGCTTCAGTAAGCATTATGCTATATCATAACCATTGAAAACAAACGCAATACAATTGGTGATCATGTTACCTTTTTTGAATGGATTTGAAAACTTTACGCCTGCAAGCGGTTATTCTTTCCAAACTGGAATGATTCCTTGAGCAGCCAAAAGTTTTTCCACCCAGAAGACAATGTGTTTTGCCGTAATTTTATTCTCATCAACGAGAAATAGTTCAATGGTGCTTGTTCCTGTTCCATAGGACGATAGAGAGAACCCTTTTGGACCTGTTCAATAACATAAATGATGATAATCTCATCTCGTATATGAAAGGTAATGCTGACTATTGCATAGTCTCAAGCTGGCAACAGAAACTACTACCTGTAAAGTCTCCATTTGGAAAGAAAGCCCAAAATGAGCAGGAGTTCCTCTTCTTCTTGAAGGAGCCATCCAACTTTTTTTTTTTTTTTTTTTTGAAAAAGTGAATGAGAGTTTTGGCTAATTTGATTATGGTAATGCTTCCTCTCGTGAGAGCAACAATTCAATAGTGAGAAATCAGAAAACTTACTCTGTTTTCTTGGTAAGATAACTCAATTTCAGGGATATCTTGTTCAGCTTCAAGAAGTGCTTTTACTGAAGGGATTACATCTTCCTCCATCAACTCAGGCAATGGTTTGGCAGGAACTTTATGTGCAGGTTTGCGCTTTGGTGGTGCTGCCTTTTCTTCTACTTTCTTTGCCTCCTTTGCATCAGTAGCAATTAGAGAAGCAAAAAAAGGTTTAAGAGATTGCCTCTCATATATAATTTTAACATCAAAACTTTCAAACAAAACTATAAATTCCATAGCCAGTCCAGCTGCAAGAATGTGAATGTTTACCTGTGGAAGTAGATGTAGATGTAGATGATTCGTGCACCGCAGAACAAGTGATACTTCTTGACGTTGCTGACTTGCTGGCAATCTGCTGCACGCATTTGCAGAAGAAAAGATTTCATATTATACCCCATCTTGATCCTCAAAATGCTATCCAAACAGGAAAGAACATGGTATCTTTAGAAATTTGTATTTTGACTAACATTTATGAAACAGATTACTGAAATTAAGGCCACGTTTGGATAGAGAGATTTTAAATCCATGGATTTTATCAAAATCCATGAATTTATAAAATCTCAAATGGTTGGTATGCATGACAAATCCATAGATTTAAAGGTATTTTCATGGTAAAAAAAAAAAAAATTAATTATGGGGGATTTTAAAATCAGGGGTTCTTAAAATTCTTCATCTTGAAGGATTGTGGTGAATAATAAATTTTAAACAATTCATGGATTTTGACTTACGTTTTCTTAACCAAACAATGAATTTTGAATAAATCCGTAGATTCTTCAAAATCCCTCACCCAACCTCACCAACCAAATGTTATCTAAGATATATTGCAATCGGATTTTTTTTTTTCTCCTATATATAAAAAGAGATGCGCCAGTTGAATTTGTGCTATGCGTGTCACTAAGTACATCAGCGTTTTCAAATACCAATTCATAGGCTCAAGCTATTAACTTGCAACCATTGTGGAGCTTAAAATTTCAATAAGAGGAATTCATAGATTATTAAAACTACCAAAATTCCTACAATTTAAAGAAAAAGACAAAAATTGCACTTCTTTTTGCATCCAGCTACTAGCCAACTTCATATTTGAAATGATGTTGGTCGGTATACCTCTTTAAGAATAGTAAAACAGTAATTAACAATTTTGATCATTCATAATGCAATCTGATATTATGGAGAGAGATCATAATGCCCTGGTAAAACAGTAATTACAATACAAATATTTTCATCAGTATTTGCCTGTTCACCATAAATTTTTTGTGCATATAATGAGCAAGTGCAGATTATGCTTCATACCTTTAAGACGTATTACCAGCAACTCCACGGAAACCTTGAGACGGATGTGACTGAAAATATGAACAAATTCCCCAACGTCTTCCCTTAGAACTTTACTAAATGTCCTTTGAGGGTCAAGTCCAAATGTTTCTTCCACAAAGTGATCAATTTCTTTCTGCATTTTTGTTATATCAGTTTCTTTGCTCACCATGACAGTTGGGAACTCCCACAGACCTGCAAGCAGACCATTATCTGGCCTTTTTACAAGAAGAAATCCACTATGAGATTGCTCACCTTCAATTGGACCTTTCTTCCTAGTATCTCCACTACACAAACAGCAGAAAACTCACATCTTTGTTTCACCTTTACAACCTTGGTAGGATAATCTGTAACCAATACTGACTCATCCTGCTTGGAAATTGAAAGTGCACGACATTGACTGGAAACAGGATGCAAAGAGCAGCTTGGGTTTGATGGAGTGCAAACAGTAGCACCAAGTTCCATGAGAGACTGATTGAAATCTCCAGGACGGGAAGGACCAACTAGTTGAGTTGTTAGTTTCCTTATCCATAAGATTTCAGATAAATAAGCAACAAAAGAAATAAGTAATTCTTATTATTAATTTGTTGGATCAGCACATTTCTCTGAATCATGAATACACGCAAATGTGCTATATAATAACATATATAGACAGAGACTATGAGTTATGCATTGCCCTTGCATCTTTTTACAATTAAAAAAGTCAGAGAAAGGAAAGGGTGAAACCCACAATATAATCCTACAGATCTTGAATCTATAAGACAAAAAAAAAAAACTTATTTCAGGTGTGGTATGTGCTTAAAGAGGCTTTATGATCATGTGGACACCCCTCATGAAACTGATAATTGAGATCTGGGAATATGAGATTTGAAAAGAAACTAGTTAGCAAAATAGACATTTGACAGTAAAAACCCATAGTACTCGTGAAGGAGTACTAAATCAATGAGAACATGGGGAAGGGACACAATTTATACAATCATAGCATTTAAGCCACATCAATGTTTCTTCCAAAGTCATCAGGCCGCAGGAGAGATGATGATTGATCTATACGCGTTCTTTCAGAATTCAGGAATGTAGCAGTAAATCATGTTCTGTAAAAGAATCTCCATATTACATAATGGACAGTAAACAGAAAATGTCAAGGCTATCCCTCACAAACCAAAATGATTCCACATTCAAGAAAAGAAACTCTAGAAAACACAAAAACTCACCAAAAGTTCTTCTTAGTCACAGAGTCTTTTGGATTTGCAGAAATAGCCTTCAACCTAGAAGCACCCTTATAACATTCCTATCAACTACAGGCACCACCTGACATTGCAGACCTTGAAAATTTCCCCTTTGGGCCCTAACATAATACAAAAGGACAAATGCAGAACCTACTCACTTCTTTGAATGCAATAGAGGCAATTGCACCAGCTATATAATCTCCTATTCCTGGAACCTTCCATAAGGAGGACATTGTATCAGGAAATCTATCTCCCTTAGCCATA
Organism: Omphalea diandra; assembly: GCA_949677035.1. Classification (NCBI taxonomy): domain Eukaryota; kingdom Viridiplantae; phylum Streptophyta; class Magnoliopsida; order Malpighiales; family Euphorbiaceae; genus Omphalea; species Omphalea diandra. Next base: position 22,086 of record CATIWR010193969.1, read on the forward strand.
ATCATTTTAGCTCCCTAAGAGTAAGAACAAAATGAGCTAGAAATTAATCACACTTTGCCATAGACGTGAAGTAGATGATTCTAAGTGTAAAGGACAACCATTTGCTTTTATTTTAATGTTTTTTTTCCCAGTACAAGAGGAGGCTATTATGAATAAGGCTTCTATCTCTGCTCAAACAATAGCCTCCCTTAACACACACACACCCAAAAAAATAAAAAAGAAAAAAAAGAAGATGATCCTAAGATGAGAGATTACAACCACCAGATTCTCTATGAGAAATCATGGCACATATCCTTTTCTATAATAGCATCTGTTTTCTTTTCATGTTTCTTTTAATTCCCAATTGCTTCAACAAACTCACATTTTATTTTCAAATCAACTGGAAAGTCACATAAAGTTACTAGATAGCAAACACTAAATGAGAAGGAAATGAGGAGGTGACATGCGAAAAAAAAAAAAAAAAGGTACATAAAGAGTCAAACGAAAATGGAGGATTTTATGAATGCATTGGGTAAGAAGTCACAAGTATCACACTATTATCTTGGTTAGAGCCACAGGAAGTACTACAGCCACAAACCCAACAAATAATCTACACATAGTAATACAATGTCATCATGCCAAACCACTCCAACAAATTGTTATCATTAGTGAACATAAAATCATCATGATGGTGATTAAGTAGATTCACAGTGTAGCATGAAATAACATGACACCAGAGGATATACAAAGCAAGTAAAATTTCAAACCAAGAAAATATCTGCTAAAAAGATCCCAAGGAATCAACTTTTCTCAAATGAAATCCGTAAAAACATGAACAATGAGACATAACAATAACTGAAACCATGTGGTGATTCCAAATTATAGAATTTTTCATTAGTTAATAATCAGATGCAGACCAATTTATAGTTGAGAAAAGGGCGTGGAAGATCCAAGCTTGAATCATCTAAGGGAACTGAAAAAAGTCACAAAGCTCCGCATACTAAATTGCATGAAATTATCCTTGCACAAGAAAGCAATCAATTTAGATAAAAAAAAAAAAAAAAAAAAGGAAGCAATCAATATGAAACAAAGCAAACAGTTTCATAGGACAAGCAAATAACCATAACTCACCTCTAACAGAAAAGGTGCCCGCCTATAATAACTAAACCTTCCCACGTCTCATTCAACTGCACAACAAACAAAATTAAAGCAAAATTATCATAATAAAATAATAATAATAACCCACTAAACCAACCAATAAAATGTTAACCGACTAAAAAAAAAAAGGAAAATTGATCGAGGTGCTTAGCCTCAAGTGATAAGCAAATTGCTTAGCACTTAAGGATTTGGAGCCTATGAATATGCTTGTAGTGTTGAGCAAATGGGATGGTTGTGAGTTGATGGGCATAAGGGCACATATGAGTGTGGTGAGAGATGGGCATAACATAAGCACGAGAGGCAATGGGCATAAGAGTGAGTTGGTGAAAGCGATTGAGTGATTTTTCTTGTGAGTAAAAATATAGTGTTTTCTCCTTGTGTGATATAGAGAGAGATTGTAACTTCTATAATTTTTCATATTGATATTCTTTTATTCTTACCAGTGGTTTTTACCCAATTTGTTTGATAGTTTCCAAGTTAAAATCTGTGTGTTTCATTCACCTTCAATTTCACTTTCTCAATTATCGTAATTGTAATTTGCTCTATTTTGTTCACTATTTTGATCTATAAATATACATCTGTTGTAACAAGTGGTATCAAAGTCTGGTTCGTTAATCATAATAGAAGCAATAACGGGAGAAATTTCTCACTATGAAAATTAAAGATAAAAGCAATATTGAGAAAATATAATTGTTTGGTAGCTATCAGCGATAGGCTGAAAGAATTCACAAATGATAATAAGTGGAACGAAATGGACAAAATACTATTGCAAATCTTCATCTGGTATTAACAAATGAGATCCTATCGAGTGTATAAGAAATGAAAACAGTAAAAGTGATCTAGGATCATCTCACTAAACTGTATAAAGCGAAATCCATCCATAACAAAATTTTTCTTAAGAGGAATACTCTTCGGATGGCATAATCTACTTTCGTGACATAGCACAAAAATACTCTGAATACTTTATTTTCTCAACTCACATCATTGGGATATAAAATAAAGCGAAATGCACGTGTTGAACTTCTACTTCAAAGTTTGCCTGATTCGTACGACCAACTCATTATCAACTTGACAAATAATGTGTTCACGAATTATCTAGTCTTTCACGAGGTTGCAATTGTTGTTCTAAAGGAGGAAAACAGGTGCAAGAACTAGGAGGACAAGTTTGCAAATTTGCAACAAGCGGAGGCCTTGGTGGTGACGAGAGGAAGATCAACAGAAAATGGCTCCAATAGGGGACAAAGACAAGGCACCTCAAAATCAAGAAGTAAGAAGAATATCAAATGCTACATTTGCCACATAAAGGAGGACTATTGGAATTTGAAAGATTCTACTCCTCAATGAAATGTTGCAAGTACCTCAAACGATGACAACGTTATGTGTGCGACTGGTACAAACAAAAATAAATTTAAGAAAAATAATTGCATTGTTATCAAAGAATTATATTATATATAGAAATCTGCCTCTACTTTGATGACATATTTTTTATTCTAAAGAATAGGAAATAAAATTAAATTCTAAGATTAGAAGTGTCAAGAAAGTAGCAATAGTGGAAGAAATCAAATAAAAAGAAAAACTAACATATAGACTTGTGTGGTTTGGTTAAAGTCAAAGCAACCTACATTTATTAACAAAGGGAGAATTCATATTTTTATGAGAATTATTACAAAAAAATAGTTAGTAATCTTAACATTAAAAAATTTATATATAATTCAAACGACAAAATAAATTACTTCAAAATATATAATATAAAAAGGTCAAATTCATGCCGGAGAGGGTTCATCTCCTACACTATCCAATGAGGTCAATGTTGGGTCTCCGGGCTTAGACCTATCAACTCTCACCTTTCATCCCTACCATAGACTTTAATGAAAATCCTTTTCGAGCATGATCATCATAAATCAAGTCATCGTAAACAATTCAAGTCATTCGACAAGATGAAAAAGAAAAATCTTTTGCAAGTCATAACTAATTATTTATAGTAATGAAGGCATTTGTTGGTCATTTAATTATTTATTCATGAATATCTTTTTGCATAATACAAATCAAACATTAGGGTTTGATTTTTATGCATCAACAAATTTTTTTTCTTTGTTCATATTGTTTTTCTAGTTTATTATAAAAGTTCAACCAAAATCTTGCTAGTTGGAACATGTTATTAGCTTCTGCAGTTCATGCTTGTTCTAATCTTATTATTGCCCTTAGGTTGTAGCTCTAAGATCATAGAAGGCCAGCAGAGAGAGAGGTGTTAAGGATATACTCTATCACACTTTGAATTTAGCTCAAACTCTAGCTTATCTTTAGCTTATCTTTTGTTTTCAAACTCTGGCTTAACTTGGTCATCCTTACCCAAAGATTCTCTCACAAATAATTCAGCAAAATCAATTGCCATGTGACAAATCCTCTCCAATTTTTGTTAATTGTTCAGCTTGTCAATTAGGAAAATTAGCAGCTTATGTTCCATTAGCTTTTGTTGAACATTCCAGTACTAGTCCTTTTGAAATAATTCATTCAGATGTTTAGGGACCTTTCCCAATTCTTTCCAATTTAGGCTTTCATTATTTTGTATTATTTGTTGATGACTTCACTCATTTTACGTGGATTTACTTCCTTAAAAATAAAGGTGAAGTATTTTCAATTTTTCAAAATTTTGAATCTTATGTTCATAAACAATTTAATCATAAAATTATAGCATTTCACTAAGACTAGGGAGGTGAGTTTCAAAAATTAAATGTCTATTTCAAAAGAATTGGAATTGTTCATCGTATTGTCTGTCCATATACACATGAACAAAATAGGATTTCTGAGCATAAAATTAGGCATATTGTTGATAATGATCTCACTTTGCTAGCATATGCAAAAATTCCTTTTCAGTTTGGGACATATACTTTTCAAACCATTGTTAGTAATATAAATCAATTGCCTTCTTCAGTCCTTTAAAATCAGTCCCCTTTTGAAAAATTGTTTCTCACCAAACCAAAGTACACCGATTCAAAAATTTTTGGTTGTCTAGTGTTTCCTTTACTACATCCATGTAAAAATACATTCTCATGTCTTAGTAAGGAGTGTATGTACTTAGAAGTCTCTCCTCATCATCATGGTTTCTTTTGTCTTGATATTAAGATAAAGTTTACATAGCTAGGCATGTCAAATTCAATGAAATCAAGTTTCCTTTTTAGGATCAGACACTCTATCCTAGCACCCAAAGGCAAGGGAATCATGTGGAAAATCCTTGGCTCACATCATACCTTCCATCTTTACCTAATGTTGTTCAATCAAGTATGGTCTCTCCTTCCTCTCACCAAATCATAAAAGCTAAAATTCCATGTCATCCCCATCGTTATCTTTCGTTCCATCTGCCTTACATCCATCATCATCTAATTCATCCTCATCTAGACCTCTTGTGATTCCATAATTTTGTGTACCATCCAGTTTCTAATTCACTATCAACATCCACTTGGCCTTAACTTAATTTTAGACCTCACTTCTTAACCTAACACTACCACTCATGCAACAACTCACCTACCCTACACAACTGATCCCATATGTACTCATCCAATGACTCTTTAACTAACCATAATACGCCAACCTCAAGCCAACCTTGCACTAAATCACTCCTGCAAGCTAAATTTTCTACACCATGAACCTTAAAACATTCGGTCAAGCTACCAAATATAAGGAGTGGAATACAACAATGTCAAGTGAAATAGATGCCTTGTTAACTACATCCACCTGGACTTTGGTACCATGTCCTAAATAAATGGATTTATCAGATCAAACAAAAACCTAATGGTGAAGTTGAACTATACAAAGCATGTTTAGTTGCAAAAGGATTTAATCAGTAGAGTGGGATGGATTTAAAGGAAACGTTTACTCCGGTCATCAAAGCAATGGCAATTAGGACAATCTTGACAATTGCCACTATGAACAAATGGCTTATAAGACAACTTGATCTCTTAAATGCATTCTTACATGGTAATCTTGAGGAAAAAATTTACATGGAACAACCAAAGGGATTTGTTAACTCCCTACATCCTGATTATGTCTATAAATTGAATCGCTCCCTTTATGGGCTTAAACAAGCACCTCAAGCATGGTTCCATCAATTAAGTTCCTTGTTGTTGGGGCTAAAATTTCAAGCCTCTCAAGCAGATAATTCATTATTTATTTACAAAAATAATACTGATGTAATTTTTTTGTTTGTATATGATGATGATCTTGTGAATACAGGCACTAATATCGCATTGATTCAACTGATTATTGGAGCTCTCAAACATGACTTTCCAAAATGTGATCTTGGTGATCTGCACTACTTTTTAGGTCTTGAAGTCACTCGTTGTGATTACAATACTTTGATTTCACAGTCTAAATACATCTCAGATCTTTTTGCCCTTACTGGAATGTTGGATGATAATCCTTGCCCAATACCTATGTCCACCTCGACTACTCCATCCAAGTATGCAAGAGATCCTCTTATGGATGGAGATTTTTATTGCCAAATTGTAGGTCCACTACAATACATTATTGTGACACATCCATACATAGTTTTCTCTATCAATAAACCATGCTAATTCAACATTCACCAATGAGTGAACGTTGGAAAGCTCTGAAGAGACTACTTTGATGTCTCAATGGCACTGCCTCTACTGGACTTCTTTTCTCCACAGCTTCGTCATTTGCACTAAAATGTTATACTGATAGTGATTCTGTGGGTTGGGGGGGGGGGGGGGGAGGAGGGGGAGGGGTGACAAGGATGATAGACGATCAATAAGTGGTTTCGACATCTTTCTTGGACATTCTCTTATTTCTTGGCGGGCCAAGAAAAAACCTACTATTGCTTGGTCCCCTATGGAAAGTGAGTACAAATCAATTGCAAATGTTGTGGTTGAAATTATTTGGATTAAATCTCTTCGTTGAGAACTCAGATTTTTGCGTACAAAAATGTCTTTATGTTGTGACAATATATATGCCATTTACTTATCATCGAATCTGGTGTTTCATGCTTGGATCAAACATATAGAACTAGACTATGATTTTGCGCGAGAACAGGTTGCAAATGATTCTATTGATGTTCGATTTTTGTCCACAGAAGAACAACTTGCAGATTTATTCACCAAGCCCTTGTCTATCTTGTGCACCCAATATCTTCGAGATAAGCTTCCTCTTTGATCTAGCAAAGGGCTTGTAGGGGGGTGTTAAGGATATACTCTATCACACTTTGTATTCAGCTCAAACTCTAGTTTATCTTTAGCTTATCTTTTTTTTTTTTTTTTCAAACTCTGATTTATCATTTGTACAGTTAACTAAACCTTATCCGATGTACTATATATATATTGTACCAGCTTTAGTTTTGATATATATAACAATGCAATTCATTATCATCACAAGAGGGACTTAATACAACCTTCAAATTTTATTATACCAGTTGAAGCACAACATACTGGGGTTTATTACATTGCCGACGTTGCCAGTTTTATTTATTTTATAATAAACAGAAGCACAAACTCCAGTAGTAGCAGTACTGCCAGACTCACCACTACCATTAGTAACTATTTAAAACAGACCAAATGATAATACTAGCACTAAATTATTCTTGCAACGAACCAGACGTAGGCTATATAAAAACTTGCTCACTACTCGCAGCAACGGTACATCAGGTACTTTTCCATCTTTCGGTCACATATTGCACATATCATCATCTCATCTGGGACGTCTGAAACCTTGGCAGGGAGGACAAGGTGGTTGCAATGATGTTGTTGCACCTTAATTTTCTGTTCAATATGCTTGTTGAACTCTAGCAGAAAATAATCACTGGTAGCACCAGCTTTCCACCAGGTATTTATCTTCAGCAAGATTTGTTGAATCACCTCTCCCGAGGCTTTAACTAGTTTTAGAGATGATCCAAATTTACCGAACACAGCCCATCCTTTGTGGCTATCTTTGAAGCTAAGCAAAGTCATGACGTCTTTCATAATGTTTTCTTCTTTAGGATTCTTTCCATCTTTTATTCCTAAAGAGAAGATGCTTTCCAGTCGGGTCCAGAACCGCCAACTGTATGTTTCTTCTGCCTTCCAGTGTATTCCAACTTTCTTTGTAGTAATGAAGTCAAAAATAGCGTGGTTGGCATGATCGATGGCATTTTTCTTGCTCACATAGACCAACTCTATGTTCATCTTAGTGAACTCCTTAACACGAGTTATCAGAGCGGTAAACTCCTCAATCCACTTGATGTCTTCCCCTCCATAAAGGCATATGATTGGTGCTGGTTTAGTCTGATAATGAATGTATACACATAAAACAAATATGCAAATAATTGAACTTGCATATATATATATATATATGTTTGCCAAAGTGAAATAACGTACCGAATCAACCGTGTAAATGTCATGAATTAGGTGGTCTATTGTTAACTGCTGATGCTCCCATAGCCGTCTATCCTCTTGTGGTGGGCAGAGCAAATGCCCCTTCATCCACACCAAATCAATAGTCTGTGTGCCCTGTGCACGTCCTTTCTCGAGCCGCACCAGAATCGTCTGGTTTGTAAACTTCCACACTTCCTTGATGTATCTGATGACCTCTGGTTTGATAACTGAAGGGTGTCGAACAGTGTACCAAGGCATATGAGATTGCAGCGACAAGAACTTATGTTCGTCTAGCTTGCCCACGACTGGAATCCATATTAGATGATACTGAAACTTCCCTTTGGTTTGCAGTTCTTGGTACAGTTCAGCAAGAGCTTTAATCTCCACATCCCAGGCATGATCAAGGCTAGTTATGAGCAGGAACACATTTGCATCCTTTAGCACATCATATTTGACCTGTACTTTAGTAATAAAATAATTTTAAGTCCAAGTTTCTCGGTTATAGCATCTAATTAAACAATGGTGAAATTAAGGATGGATTCACAGAACAAAACCTCTTGCTTGGTTCTTCCAATCACAAGGGGTAAATTCTTCCCTCCCTCAGCAAGAAAGAAGGCCTGGATGATTGCCACATTGTCTTGGGCAGTGTTGAATATGTTAATGAGCAAGTTGTAACCCTCTGCAATATCCCATGATCATCTTTATTCAGACAATTTGCTACAATCTATTTAAGGGCTAGGATAGTTAATCACTCAGTCCCAACCTGAATTGGACTTGTAAGTCAGGATTCAGGGCTAAGTGGAGCAAAAATTGAGTGAATGATATTATTTTATCAAAAAATAAAAAAGAAAACAACAAAATTATGTAAAAATATTTTTGTAATTAAAATGTCTAAAATTTTTATCAAGTTCAAATAAAAAAAATGACATGATGATATTGGAAACATTTCTAAGAACCCATAATTTTCATCCAACAAGAGCACTCTGAGTTTTCAACAAAATCATATAGAAGTATATTTTCTTACAATTTTGCACTTGTAAGATTTTGCAGTTACAACAATACCCATGGGGAAAGGACTTACCAATTTCTTGTTTGCAAAGATGAAATTGCTTTTCCAGGATTGATTGCATACTGCTGACTTTAGAAGCCAATTGCGAAATCTCCATTGCCATTGTTGCTATATTGTGCCTGAAATCACAGTAAAAAAAATTCCTATC
>CATIWR010193991.1:0-98266 GCA_949677035.1 Omphalea diandra
AAACAAACAATATTACTTTCAAACCAATCCATTCCATTCCTACCATCCCAAACATAAATATAATTTAACACTTTCTTTCCAAACCAAACCAATCCATTCCATTCCATTAATAACCCTTCCAAACCAATCCAAACCCCCCATCCAAACAGGGCCTAAAAATTTGCTAGTAGCAGTGTCAAAACCTTCACCTTTCCTTCCCACCCCAAATAAGAATCTGAAGAACTAGAGAACATTAGTGATCCTAAGATCCAACAATTTTGAATGAGTTTCAGAAGTCATACTTGCTGGCCTGTTTGGAGGCTCCGATGCAATCAGGAACTTCTGATAATTACGAAGAATTTCACAAATCTCAGCAGGCCGCAACCATCGATGTTGTGCTTCTAGAAATAATTGTTGAATATCTGTACATCCAAAAGAAGGTGCTCATCAATCAGTGAAAAATGCAGTCCCATAGAGGAATTACATGCACAAAAATAATAATCAAAATGTACAGGAGTCACAAGGAAATTCAAAACAAAATTGAAAATTGGTGAGAGATAAATCTCAGAACTTATGAAATGTGTGCATTAGTACAAATTGGCTGTGCAAGCGCACAAAGAAGCAAAAGGGTGAAGAGTAAGATACAATACATATCATCCAAATCAACATGAAATCATAAAGGCGCACATACTGCATAGCATTCTATATGTCAAAGCACATAGCTGTAAACCCACCTCTCCTTCTCCTTTGTGTGTGCATGTATATGTTCTACTTATCAGTTGCTTAAATGATCAAGGCACACATATCACATCATGAATGCATTAGTCGTATCTTTGATTCCATTTCTAGCATTGTGCCAAGTAAAACAAAGAAGGGAGTCGGTTGCTCAAATGATCAAGGCACACATATCATATTATGAATGCATTAGTCGTATATTTGATTCCATTTCTAGCGTTGTACCAAGTAAAACAAAGAAGGGAGTCAGACACCTCAGGCCAAGGCGCTTAACATGGTGATAATGTCTAGTCCCGAAGCTACCTCCTCAAAAGTAATACGAGCTGCAGATTCTTAATTGGTGGGCCAATAGAACCAGGGCCATAACACAAAGTGAGAAATGATAAACCACAACAACCAAATCCCAACATACCATCACTGCTCAAAAAGGGGGCCGGAAAAGCTTAAAGATAATTCATTTTCCATCAGAACATTGACATCCGGCAGACGCATTGTTATTAGAACCCGTCCAAAGGCAGCAACAAAGTTGGACGTCACTTGGAAGATATAGGAAGAAACTTATTATTATGAACCAAATACAAACAACCAGCTGGCGAAAGCCTAAGTTTGCACTGCCGCCCTACCAACCAAAAAAAACAAAAGTTGTACTACTTGATACATAGTTGTCCTTGATCAAATTTTGGTGTCAGTCTTCAATCTTACATTGGCCCTCAATTTGTTTAATTCTAGTAGAGAAACCAATCATCAAATTATAACAAAAAAAAAGAGTATAATTTATATCGAGTTCAGAGGTAAGGCTACTCATACAGATAACTGAAAGTCTTTCAATTACCTGTCATCAGCAGCATCATTCTCTATAATATCAAAGCCTATTAGGCTCAAAAAGTCAAAAGGAACCACAATTAAATAGAAACTAGAATTAGAAATAAATTTTCAGGGAACCAAACAACGAAATGAAAGATAACTCCACTCTGCCACGAATCAGACAAAACGTAACTCCGAAATTATAAATGAAAAAAAATACCCAAATGGATCAAAATCTAAATCTACACGAAAAAAAGAAAAATAATAATAATAATTATTATTATTATTAAATGAGGAATTGAAATCTGACCTAATCGAGGGCCCAAACCGTACGATCCGCGATTAGCCATGAGAGCAGAGAGACCGAAGCCGAAAGAGAGATTTATTGATCCATCGATGAAAATAAATGGAACCTGAGATTTTTGAGTGAGGATTTTTTTTTTTTTTTTTTTGGGGGGGGGTGTTGGTTGGGGAGGGTCGCCTTCTTTGAACAAAAAGAGGACAATTTGGGATTTTTCAAAAATTTTTATACTATTATATAAATATTGATTAATTATTATAGTATATATGATGTAATGAGTGATAAAGATGGTTCAGTAGGGATACTGTGACCATGGAAAGTGGGAAAGTAGCAGTAGGAGCAGGACGAGAAATCAGCGGGAGGAAACTCGCTCATCGATTATTCTATTGCTTATTGATGGTTATAGGACGACATGTGGCCATCGGAAAGCGAGGTCAATAGTTCTCCACGCGGTTTATTCACTTTTGATTTGACTTGTTGACTAAATCTACTATTTTCCTCTTAACGAACTCATGGATATTTTTTTTTATTGCATAATATAAATAAGAGAAAAAAAAAAAAAAAGGATCTTGGGCTCAAGCCAAGAGATAAAAGAGAACAATCCAGCCCAAAATAACCATGAGAAACATATGTTGTTACTGCTACTATTAACAAGGTTATCCCGTGAACTTGGACACTCAAACGCACCTAAACGTTTTAGTGGCCTTTATCATATGCAACAAAGCCTAATCAATTAAAAAGAAAGGGAAAATCATTATCTTTTAAGGCTCAGTTTATTTTGCAGAAAAATATTTTTCATACTTTATTTATTTGATGCATTTAAAAAAATTGATCAATAAAAAATATTTTTTTATCAAAGAAAAAATTAAGTTATCTTTTAACAAAATAACTTCTAATTTTAAAACGAAAAGTCATTATTTAAATTTTAACAAACTCATTCAAATAAAAAATAAATTATATAAAAATATATATTTATTATGAATAATCATCTTTCACTATCATTGGTCATATCAGTTATTGTCGGCAGGCGTGACTGTCATAAACGAGTGGACTCACAAAATTTTTATTTTTTTAATATTTTTCATTATATTGAATAATAAATAATATAAATATATAATGTTTATAGTCTAAATTTTATTATTATCTTATAAATTAAAAGAAAATTACTATTTTTAAGTGTATTTTAAACACTAAAAAAATAGATTGTTCATAAAATATTTTTCTAAAAAAATATTTTTATCAGACAAATTATTTTTCATAAAACAAAATGGAGTCTAAATTTCATCAACAAACTCCTAATAAATATCAGTAATAAAACTTATTTAGATGTTCAATGGCATGTAAATTGTAAATCCTTTCCTAAAGGTATTATTGGAAACCTGATTAGATCATTTTGTTGACTTCAAATGGAGATTTACAAATTAAATACAAATACAAATAGTAATAAACTCCAGTTTTGTACTAATGATGAGTATTGATATGCATTAAATTAAAACATTTAATATGCTAATGATAGTGTCATAAATATGATGCCAATGAGATTGATTTTTTAATTCTTATTTGTATGTAAAATACAAGTCTCAATCCATAATTTAAAGATCAACAAGATAAACTCTTAAATTCCAAATAAACCTCTAAAAAACTTGTTTATAGTAACCTAAATTATAAAGATTTAAGAGGTTTTAATATTAATTTTAAATTAACTAAGTAATTTAAGATATAGATTAAATGAGTTTGTGAAATTATTAAGAAACTTACTTAACAATCTCATCAAGTCTTATTAACACTTAAGAAAAAAATTAACTCTCATAAACAATTTGCTAAAAAAAATATTTTTCAATGACTCATTCATTGATTCGTTTGGCCGAACAAAAAGGTTATGTATAGTTTTTATAAAACTTTTAGAAAACTCTAAGAAACACTTCCTAAATAGTCCTTGCAATCTGCTTAATCTATTTAGGAAAAAAGATACTCTTAAACTAAACAAAAAATAATGAAAAGATACATTAGATATCTTTCTAATTATTAAAAAAAGTTTTTTACATAAGTAAATAACATAAGTTCCTTTTGGCCATAATGCACCAAGAAAGAGAGTTGAATTGGTGGCAAATTAAAAAATTTAGAAGGAAGGTTAGGTGTTTAGAGAATCGAGAAGAAGTAAAACAATAAAGACAATATATTTATAGTGGTTCAGGTGTTAACAAACCCTACGTCCACTCCTCAATTCTTCACAATTTAGAATTTCACTCAACTCAAAATGGTGTTTTCATGCTCATACCAAATTTATACATTATGTTTTATGGCTCACACACAACCCTTACACTTTGTGTTTCTAGACTCACACAAAACCTTACTCAAGTATTTTGGACAGGCTCGCACTTTAACCTTTACAAAAGTTTTGAAAGCTAGGCTAACTTTTAACATAATTATAAAAGTGTTTAATGCTAACACCAAACAATTAAAAATAAGAAGTTATGAACCAAATTTGCAAGAGTTTATTTATAATTGATGAAATTTTTTTGCATTTACATCTATTTGGTGGAGTATTTATAGGCAACATCCACCAAAGCGTCGTTACTCACAAATTGTCTAAATCTTTATGGTAAGTTAAGTAGATTTTGCATTAAATAACTGTCAGACTGAAGTCACAGTAGTAACTGACATTTTGCGATCGCGATTTTCCAATTTTCATTGGAAAACTCGAAATCGTGGCAGAGAACCTCGTTTTGTGTCTAACTTCTAATCCACGAGTCGATGTGCCATTAGTATTTCAAGAAATATAGTCATTGTGTTTCACTGTTCAACCAAAAATTGCGGTCGCGATTGATGTCCTTCTTTGGAGCGATTGAGACTGTGAATTCCTCTGTTTGGTGAGGAGAAAACACTTTCTTTAGTTGCGATCACGACAAGTGCTTCGCACTCACGAATTTTGATATTCCAACGGTTGCTTTGGACATTTGGCATACTGTGGTTGCAGACTTGGTTCCCTTCTTTCAGCTATGAAATTCACAATCGCAACATAGGACGCGAACACCATCGCCAATTTCTCCATGTGACAGTCAAGTTTCCCTTGGCTAGATCGCAGTTGCGATTTCCTCTGCGAATTCTTCTGGCCTAATTTCATTTATCCTTATTGTAAAGTTGTTGTCACGAATTATGAGATTCTGACCACGAATTATAATGTCTTATAAAAAGTTAGAGATTTAGATTTCCATTCAACTTCAATGAGAACCTATCTTATATACTGCAATAAAAACACTTAAAAAAATATTAGTGTCAATCAATCTTCACTGTCAATATCAAAAGAGGTTTATAACTTAGGTTTGACCAACCTAGTCCAATAGTTCATAATAAGAAAAATAAGAGAATGATATATTAAGATTTTGTTAATTTTAGATATATATTTTGACTTGATTTTTTATATTTTTCTTCCATATGTGTTGTCCCTCCATTAGTTTCTTTTATTTCTCCACCAAAACATACTTGGAATATTTTTATAAATTTCTTCAAATATTTTATAACTTTTTTGGAACTTTCTAGAATTTTCTATAACACTTTTGTGCAAATTTTCCCTATTTGTAGAATTGGACTCCTTGATCTCATTTTAAGGATCCATATATGAAATAGAAGCATGAAAATAACCATTTTGCCCTTGTGAGGAAAATTGTCCAAATAAGACATTTCCAAATATGAGAATTTTCAAATATGGTGAGTCAAAATAAGACAAGTTCAAATATGACAATTCCAAATATGATAAGTTAAAAGTTTTGTGATACCTTCCTCCTTTTGAAGGATATTTCTTTGTTAGTCATTTTTATTTTTTGTAACCTTGAACTTACCCCTAATTCATATCAAAATACATAAGAGGCCAAGTGAGATACAATTTAAATTATATTGCAATTCACTTTGACATATCCCAAATATGGTATCAGAGAGTTACAAAAGCATTAGACAAGTTTTTGAGAGAATTCAACCTTCTTAAGGCATCTTGAATGAACAGATGACTTTGTTATTGCACAAATTACTTCTCATTATCCTTGTATTTGGGAAGGAGGGGAAGTAAAATACGGATGAAAAATAAAAAATGAATGGAATTTTTCGTTATTTGAAAAATGAAGAAAAATATAAGAGAAAGTAAAATAATTATTGATTTACATTATTTTCAAAAAAATATGAAAGATTAGAGATTTTTTTATAAGAAAATTCTATTTACAACCTACTATTTTCTTTTTACATCTTTTTATTTAAAAATTTCTTTCTATAACCTTTTTTCTTCTTCTACCTTTTTAATTTTTACAACCAGTTAGAGTTGGGTATATACAAATTGACACATTTTTAGCCCATATGGCACTATTGATCCTATTTAGATAGTGTCATATGAGCTTAAATAGTGTCATATGAGCTTAAACTTCCCAATTTATATATACACAATCTAACTAGTTATAACTTAAGCTTTCTTTTTTTGGTCTCTTAGTGCATCAAAGGAATTAAATTCATAGGAAAGGAAATTAAATTCATCTAACTGTGAAGAAGGACATATTTATATGTAACCAAAAAAAAAACTATTGAAATTAGATTTAATTATCTATTTTTAGAAATAAAATAGAGTTTCATTTGATATACAAATAAAATATATTTATAGAGTTTATCAATATAAAAAATAAATAAACAATATTGTGAGGGTGATACCTCTTTGTGCTATATTTATATTGTTTTTTATTTTTATATTTGTTTTTATAAAATTTTAAAAAATAAAATATAAATTTTAAATGGATATAATACATAACATTAATAGCTAAAATTAAAATTATGTATATAAAAACTTAATTTTTCTCACAAAAAATAAAGAAATAATAACAAATAATTAGTTTTTAATTTTTAAATAATAAATAAAAAGAAATATATTTATTTAAGTTAAAATATTTAGTTTAAAGTAATTTAAATTTTAATTGGATAAATGAGTGAACATAGGTTAAATGGGTTAAGTGAATATGGACACTAATATAAATATTAGATAGATAATAAAATGGGTAAAAAAGTTATTTATGATCTTATCCATTTTAACGTCACCCATGCCTACCATAACTTGTCCATTTACATCTCTATTTCAAGAAATTCTTAGATATAAAGAGTTTATCACGACAATTCGTAGACAATTCCAATGAGAATACATTATATCAACAAATGATGCTATAAATATTGTCGTATTAGTGTATAATTAATTATTCATGGTAAAATTTAACATAGTTATTTTAGATTACATAGCATCATTAATTGATATAGCATATTTTCATAGAAATTATTTGCAAATGATGTGATAGACTCTAGCTACTTAAAAATTTATCCTCTGCTTCTCAATATGCATATATTTTGTTCGCTTAGGTGGCGATATAAATTTGCATAATTATTGAAGTCAATTGATTAAAAGTGTGTTCATGAAGGATGTTACAATCAATATTTTGAAAATCGAACTAGACTTTAGATCAGTAAAATTAAAAATCGAGCTAGTGTTCAATTCAGTTTAACTCAAATTGATTTTTAACATTATTTTTTAATTATTATAATTATATTGATATATTTTTAATATTTTTTGAATTTAAATTATTATAATATCAATTGAATTAGATCGATCGAATCAATTGAATTGTGAATCAATAATCAATCCAGTTTTAGAAATATTGGTGACAATGATAATATACCCTTAGACATGTGTTGGTATAAGAAATGATGGCAACTGAAGTTAAATAACTTGTAAAATAATAAATATTTCATAGTATTATAAAATCAATTTCCATAAATATATGACAGTTCAGATATCTCTCAAATAAATTATAATAAATAAACTCATAAATTAGAATAATATTACAAAATTATCCTTAAATTAGGCTCAAGTATGAAAAATTACTAAATTAATCTGAAATATTCATCAAATTATAGGTCTAAACATAAATGCTCATCACACTTTTTCAAGTAAATTATCTTTTTTAATGTATTTAATATAGATATATGTTTCAATTTTAATTATTGATATAATAGATTATATAATAAATATGACATATATATCATTATGACATATTTTAACATAAAATTATTAGAATTATAACATTTTTTTTTAGTATTTGAAAGGAAGGTTATATTACTGAAATTAAACTCCGGTATTATTTCTTTGTTCTCTATGCGTTTGAATTATGAATTATAACTAGTAAGTTTGAATCATGCCTCCCTGTGTGAACGAACCAACATACTATTTTTACCTTAATGGATCAACACATATAGATAGTATATGATAAAGCCGTTAATGGCGGAGTCGGAGTCCATTGAGAGGGTAGTTGAGCTAGTAGTAATAGCGCCAGTTTGTTATGTTCTGCCAATCAATTAAGAGAGCCACCACCAGATAGAATTACAATATTTTCTATTTTATTTTGAATAAAAAATAAGATTCGAGCGAGTTTTTTTATCTATAAGTAAACCATTTGTTTGCTAAAAATAGCTTAAGCCATGTGTCACTTAGACTTTGTTTTTATGAAAAATAGCTTATTGAAGAAAAATATTTTCTGAAATAATATTTTTCGAATAATATATTTTTTGGTGTTTAAGATATATTATAAAAAATATTAATTTTATTTGGATTTATAAGATTATATCAAAATTTAGATCATAAATATTGTATATTTATACTATTTATTATTTAATTAAAAAAAATATATTAAAAATAAAAATTTTTATGGGTATTACTCATATTCAATAATGCTCTTAGCTGAAGATGTTCAGAGCTAAGTATTGGTATTGAATGATGATAAGAGATAATAAATATATATATTTATATAATTTATTTTTCATTTTAATAAGTTTATTAAAATCTAAAAAATAATTTATATTTTCAAAATGAATAGGCATATTCCTAAAAAATAATTTAATTTTTCATTTGATCAGAAAAATATTTTTTATTAATTAATTTTTCTAAATACATTAAATAAAAAAATACAAAAAATATTTTATGCAAAACAAACATAATAGTAAGATCCGTCAATATGCAGTTTACATCATTTATATCTATTATAGATAAAAAAAAAAATAGTTGATTTTTTATTATTTAATCAGAATATATTAACATTTTTGTTCAATATAATTTTTGCATCATTTGACTTATTAAATTATTAATAATTTTTTTTTCTTTTAAAGCCCGAATTTGTAATTAAAATTACTCTTGCGTTAAAGCTTATCAAGTAAAAATCATAAACAAAGAATCACTATCTAATAATATAATATATTGAAAATATAGCGGCAAAAGTCTTGCACACAAATTACATATTCACTTTTGCAGACTTCGGATCCAAACATCCAATAATGAAACATTATGTCCAATAATATCCCTTAACTATTTCACAAGTATTGAAAAATCCTTTTAGGATTGGATTATTAAATTAAATATAAATATTCATTTATTTAAGGTTTTTTCTTGAGAATAATAGAATATATTTTTATTTATAAATAGTCATACGATATCTACAAAAGCAAATAATATTATGATCTAACATACTAATATGAAATTGATCTTCAATATTATTAACATGATTTTTATTTTCACTCATAAATCTTTTTTTATAACTTTATATTTTTATCAATGATGTAGATCTCACCGGATATGTTGATATAATACGATGTGAATTAAAATTCATACATCACGTTGGAACATATTTGAGAAATGATTTTGAATGATATATCATTATATATTACTAAATAATTAATCTCAAAACCATTAAAACTTAAAAACAAAAAAACAAAAATTTGCATTAAAGAGAGACAAAATAACCAAATCTAAAAAATAAAACTCTAAAAAAAGATAAAACAAAATAAAAATTAAACAAATGTGATAAAAAAAACTCACTTAAAAAAACAAGAAAACTCACTTTAAAAAAAAAAACAAAAGAAACCAATAGATCAACAATAATTCAAAACACTAAAAAATAAGAGTTGTTTTAGAAAAAAAAAAAAAAAAGAATGCTAAGGTTTTTTTCACTTGAGCCATCTCGTATTTTTTGGGGTACTTGTGTTTGATTCGGTCTTTAATATTTCCACCAATAATACTTCCAATTATTTAAGGTTAATAGAATAAAGATTTAGCTTATCTGGTCACCTAATAATGACATCAGCACATGAAAAATAAGGATCAAAATAATGAAGAACAAATCAAATCATATATAAAAAATGGTAACATTTACCATATCATTTACAAAAAGTAAGGTCACACAAGTTCATCATGATATTAAGTTTTTTTTTACTTTTTCTTTATTATAATGACATTTGACATGATTTTAAATATAAATTTTCATTATATTATTTAGAATACATAATTTAAAATATAAATTTTTGATATGAACCAAGTTAGAGGCAAACTCAAGATTACAAAGAGTGAAAAAGACTAACAAAAAGTTCTCCTTCAAAAGGAGAAAGATATCACAAAAGTTTCAAACTTGTTATATTTGAAACTGTCATATTTGAACTTGCTTTTATTTAGATTTGTCATATTTCAAGCTGTCATATTTGAAACTGTCATATTTAAACCTACTTTATTTAGACAATTTTTTTCACAAGGGCAAAATGGTCATTTATGTGCTTTTATTCATGTATAGAACCTCAAAATGAAATCAAAAAGTCTAACTCTACAAATGAAAAAAATTTGCACAAAAATATTTTAGAAAGTTCTAAAAAAGTTTTAAAATATTATAATAAACTTTTAAAAATATTCTAAGCATTTTTTGGTGGAAGAATAAAAGTCGTAAAAGAGTAATTAATGGAGGGACGACACCTATGGAATAAAAGTTGAAGAAAAGTAAAGTCAAAATATTTTTTTAAAATTGACAATATTTTAACATATCATTGTCCTCTTAAACTAATTATGAACTTTTATATTTAATAAACTTCTTTATAATTAGAAAAATGTCCAATGCATCTTTCAATTATTTCTTATTTAGATTAAGGGAAACATATTTCCTATAAGAGAATCATTTTTCCTAAATAGTATAAACATATTTGATCTAATTAGGAAGTGATTCTTAAAGTTTCATAGAAGTTTTGTAAAAGTTATAAATAGTCTTTTTTGTTCAGCCAAATCATTGAATAAATGAATAATATTTTTTTTAATCAAATTGCTTGTGAGAGTTAATTTTCTTCACTAGTTTTTAATAGGACTTTGTGAGATTGTTAAACAAATTCTTAATAATTTCATAAACTCATTTAATTTAAGTCTTAAATTCACATCTTAAATTTGTATAATTCAGGTTGCTATACATAAATTTTATAGAGGTTCAATTGAGATTTAAAAGTTTATCTTGTTTTGATATTTGAATTAAAACTTGAGACTTGTGCTAGATATGAAATAGGATTCACAAAATCAACCTCGTTCATATCAATTTCCCTTATAATAAAAAAATATAATAATAATGTCAATCATACGTTATTATAATAGAGAAAATGTAAAAGAAAAACAACATAGAAAAAGTATTTGGCACTCTTCATTTACCAAGTGTGTTCTTATAAATTATTGTAATATTTATAGGCCTATTTTATTTAGAATAATAACATACGTGTTGATTTCTAAAATGTAATAGACATCGAGGTTTTAATTTATATAATATTATTTTAAAAATTTTAAGATTATTATTCCAAATAAAATAGGGATATAGGTTTTTCACGTATGTTAAATTTATTGAAACTATATAAATTTATCGATAAAATGTGTAAGAATTAGATAAAATAAAATATATGATTTTTTCCATTGAATTTTGAACAAACACAATTATTATATAAATTTACATGCAAAACATTAAAAGAATTAGTATCATATATTATATATATATATATATATATATATATATATATACAAATTAAATAAATTTTTTGAATAAAAAAATCATTAATTATTTTCAAATCAGTATGTATATTAACTTATGATTAAAATATAATTAAAATAAAATATATAAAATGTTCATAAATAAAATTCATTTATTTGAGCGAAGGTGCAATAAAATATACTTGGAAATTTATTAAAAGCTTACGTTCATGTGTATTTTTTTTCCAAAAACTTCATGTGTATTTAGGATTACAAGAAAATTTTAAATTAAACACTACTGTATTTTATGAGTATATATTACCCGCGAGCAAATGGAATAAATATATTAGATACACTATCTCTACTTATTTATGAGTGAATAAATTTTGGATTTGCAATCACCTTATTTGACCTATATTTTTACTTTCTTTTGTTTTTAAATATAAAGTTAATTTATTTATTGTAAAAATTATGATCAATTTAGAGTTTTTTCAATTAGATTGTAAATAGTTACAATTTAAATCTTTTAAATTTTTGAAACTAAAAACAGTTGATTATTTTTTTATTCTAACGATGTTTATAATTTTGAATTTAAATTAAATTATTATTGTTAGAATATCAATAATATTAAATTTTAAACAATTAATTCCAATTCTTAAAAATGTTATTATATTCCTTTTGTTTTATATCTATCCAATTCAATGAAAAGAAGGAAAGGGAACAAAATTCATGTTTATTTATCATATAGTATCATAACAATCAAAATATAAAATTTTGAAAAATATATTAAAACCATTCATTCTAATAAAATTATAATTATATGAGATCAAACAAAGGTATTTATAAATCAGTTTGGTGCAAACTTTTTTTTTTTTTCGGCCAAATGTATTTTTCTTTTTCTAACTTTCTTTGCTTAAAATAATAGAGGAGATTAAGTTCGACTTTGAACTAACGATTTTGAAGTGTTCAAAATAAATAATGGATAATTTCAAATATAGGTCTGATTTGATTTGAATAGTTTTGAATTATGATCTAGTTTAATTCGAGTTTTGATTATTTATTTTATGAAATTATTTATTTACTATTTATTTTATGAAATTATTTATTTACTCATATTTATTATATAAATATAAATTATGAAAACATAAAATTGGTTGATAATCGACTTTCATAATTAACTGTCAAAAAAATATTAAATAATATTTAATCATTTTTATTTTTCATTTGACTTTTATTTAGGCACATTTAACTTATATATATATGTAATTTAAATTTTAAAATATAAATTATAAGTCATAAAATATTTCATATTATAAGTATTATCTTATATATAGAGAGAGAGAGAGTTTGATCAATTTAGATACTTTTTATTATTTTTTCAGATATTTTTTAGTTAGGTCAATTTAAGTTATCTAGAATCAATGTTCATTCTCATTAAATAACATACTATTATAAAATTAGATGAGAAGTAATATGATATATTAAAATTGATATACATGATTAAATACAAAATAATTATCATAATAATATTAATTATCATTTTGTTCTATTTTATATAAAATTTCAATATTATTTTTTAGCATTTAATACCTATACAACGTAATTAACTTGTATATATCATTTACTTTTATTCATTATTTTAATAATTAAATTATATATTCTCATAAAATTTGCTAATTTAAACATATTTTAAGTTGACGCTCCTCTTATCAGCGTTAATAGTAATACTATTATTATCATCACTACTAGCAATGATAGTATTAATACTATACTTTTTTCTTGTAAATGCAAAATGATCTTGGCATTCTGTATAGTTACAATTAAAAAATAATTAGTATTAAATCATAGTTTAATTAAATAGATATTAAATATTATATAAAAAAATATTAAACTAATAACTAAAAGTGAATTAAAAATATTTAAATTAATAAATTTGACCATTTGTAATTATAAGTTTTCCTAAAGTTCAAAAAATCTCAATCTATTTAAAAATCTTGCTTACAACTATTACTATTATCATGGATCCTAGTATTATCAACACCATCACTACATATACTATTACTACTGACCATATATAGTTATATCAATAATCTTACTAGATTAAAATAACATAAATTAATTATAATTATGTATTGACCATAATTTTTGTTCATTTGGTTATATTATTGTTTTATGTTGTCTTTAACATAAATATTTTTATGTAAAGTTGATATCCCATATAATTGTGTTAATGAAATAATATATGTAAAGTTGATATCCCATATAATTGTTGTCTTTAACATAAATATTTATGTAAAGTTGATATCCCATATAATTGTGTTAATGAAATAATATAGATTACTAAAATATAAATTAATAAATATTTTTCTAAATAATGATATGAAGCATTTTTATACATGTATGGAGAGCGTGACTCTTACCAACCCTATAATTTGATTCAAGTGTGTTTTTTTAAAAAAGGGGCAATAATAGGAAAAAAATAAATCTAAAATTATTTATATAATAGCACGTTATTATATTATTTAATTAAATAAAGGCGGCGGCTATATAACTTGGTTTACCGCCGCCTTTATTTACTGCCCAACGAGTTCAAAGTCTCCAATCTCTGGAAGGATCCAGCTTTTGCCCTGGTAGATTAAAGGATAAAAAAATTATAACTAATTATAACAAATAGTACTATTTTTGTTTCGTTTGGGTTAATTTCATTTATACTGTGTGCACCTTCTTAAATAAATATTTAAGTTTGATCCATTTTTTTTCAATTATAATTCAACGAAAAAGTTATTTTTTAAAAATTAATAGATATCTAAAATTCCAATTTTAGAAATTGTGTATTAAATAATTATTTTTATTTTATTAACTTTCAAAATTATTATATTATTTTAAAATTTTAATATAATTAAAAATCAATTTAACAATTATATATCTATATCAAATCAAGGTATAGATATTTTTGTATTTCAAAAACATAACAAAAATTTTATAAAATAATTATAACTAATTTATTTTTTCAAAAAATAAATTAGTTATAATTATTTCATATATTATTATATTATAAAATAAATATATAAAGTGAGATATACATGAAATATCAAGTATTGGTAGATTTTGCCCTAATAAATCCTAGTTTTCGTACTTGCGGAGTATTTAGATACGATCTTTCTTTTTTTTTTTTTTTTCAGTTATAAGTTGGCCAAATATATATATATATATATATATATATTAAAAGTAATAGTATCATAAATCAATTTCTCCTCTCCAAGTCATAAATGTGGCAAACATTAATCGTCACATGCCGGTTTCCTAAAAGGTCCACCGACCAATCAATGGCAGAGTCGTGGTCGCTATAATTTCCTCAAAATTTGAAAAAAAAGCCAAAGTAGATTGCTTTCAATGTCGGAGGTTTGGCACAATTTACCCTTTATTTTAAAATTCAAATTATTACATCATTAATGTTTATTTATATTTCTAAATTTACCCTTCACACACCAAAACTGGAATTAAAAATAGTTTATCATTTTGATAACATGTTAATTTATTAAATGTATAAAATCATTTTCTGTTTATAAAATTATATATATATATATATATATATATATATATATATATTTGTCGTCATTTCATTAATTAATTTTTACTATTACCTATATTATTAATTTTTAAATAAAATAATATCCAATTAAAATTAAAAAATGAAAATATAATAATTAATTTTTTTATGGGATTTGCCCATTTATTTTAAAATTAATATCATTAATATTATTAATTTTTTAAATAAAAATATTGTGAAATGAAAATAATTCAAAACAAAAAAATATTATATTTTTTATATATAAAAGAGTTATAATGAAGATTTATCATATAAAATTTAAAAATAAAAATAAAATCTAAATATAAAAATAATAAAAAATTAATCCAAATAAAAGAAAATAAAATAAAAACTAGGTGTAAATTTAAACTCATTATATAAAGTTATTATGTTGCAAATAACAAAATTAGTTTTATGTATTTCTATATTTTCCACTTGATTTTAAATTAAAAAATAATATAAAATGACTTAAAGTTGTTTTTTATGTGTTAGTATTTTTTGAAAAAACTGAAAATTGGTTTTTCATTTTTCCAAAATTTTTTATGTGAATATAATATTTTATTTTTTAAAAAATTTTTTAGAAAATAATCTTAATTTTTGAAGTGTAAATACACCCTAAATTATTTAAGAAAAATAAAATTTTATTTTGAAAATAAAAAATTATTTTCTAAAGTTTGACAAACTTATATAAGTGAAAAATAAATCATATTACTATATATATTTATTATTACTGATTATTTTTAACTATTCATACTTATTACTTAGTATCATTAGTTGATGTGATCACTAAAAATGAATGAAATCAATAAAATTTTTTTATTTTAATATAGTTTTTGAATAAAAATAATTTAAATATAAAATATTTATAGTATAAGATTTGCTATAATTTTATAAATAAAAAATAATATATATTATAATATCTCTTAAATATAAAAATATATTATTGAAAAAATATAAATTACTTTTTATGCAAGAAACAAGCTTTAAAAAAATGCCATTCAATTATTGTTTTCGGAAACAAAAGTTTAATTGTACATTTCCATGTGATAGACACAATCATCTGTTCAAATATTAGGCCGCGCTACAGGGAATGACGTCTCTGTCGGGATGAAAATCCAATAAATCGCAGCTTACAATAACAAAAAATGTTAGTTAAAATCTCAGCCGTCAAAACTTCCTTGGAGCCCAAGAACGGATAATCCCGCGAAACGCGAAAGCAAAATTCCTGCCTTCCAGTAACTTCCTTCTCTTAAAAATCCTGCAATATAGGAGAGTGAAATCAACCAACAAGTTGATTATAAAAAGAAAAAATCAACCAACAAGAGCTAATAAAGCTAGCGAAATGAACTACATGGTGGTGAGGTCGGTGGTGCGAGGCGTGCTGGTCAATGGCCGGTACATGTCCACGGCAGGTGTAGTGAAGCCGTCGGTGGAGGTATGGAGCGGAAACGGCGGATCGATGGGGGTGTTTTACTGGAGGAGGATGATGAGCAGCGCGGCGGAAACAGCGGTGGCAAAGAAAGAGCAAGCGGAAAATTCAGTTGCTAAAGAGGCGCAGAAAGGTGCGGTGGTGTCGAGTTACTGGGGGATCACGAGGCCGAAGATACTTAGGGAAGACGGAACCGAGTGGCCATGGAATTGCTTTATGGTAATTGTCTATTTTGGAAATTGATTATTATTTTTTTAAAGAATTAATTTCTGGAAGTTAATTTTGTTATGTTGTTGTGGTAGCCATGGGAAACTTATCAGTCCAACATATTGATAGATCTAAGTAAGCATCATGCGCCAAAGACTTTTCTTGATAAGTTGGCGTACAGGACAGTGAAACTTCTTCGAATTCCGACTGATTTATTTTTCAAGGTTCGCATTCTATTCTTCTTCTTCTTTTAATTATTATTTAAAAAAATTATTTTGCATCGATAGGATCTAGCGAATGTAGTCGTAGAAAAGTTTTGTTCCGCTTGAGATCATTTACTTGATGAAATTCCAGTTGGTTGTGTACGTTTGATAGTTGTGTTATGATTGCTTTTCTGGAGATGATGTAAAGGGGAAAGAAAAATAAATAAAGAAGAGTATGGAGAATCTCTGCATCTTCTGATTATTCCAGTTGGATGTATATTTTGTGAGGTGTAGAATTTCTACAACTTTGATATATTGGTTTTTTTGGGTTTACCTGGAGATAGGATAGGCTTTTGAATGAAAATGTTTTAATTTCGGTATTTTAGCTTCCACTTATTTTTGTTTTCTTCAAACGACAATTGCAGAGACGGTATGGTTGTCGTGCCATGATGTTGGAAACTGTGGCGGCTGTTCCTGGTATGGTTGGAGGGGTGCTGCTGCACTTAAGGTCTCTTCGCAGGTTCCAACAAAGCGGCGGTTGGATTAAAGCCTTGCTTGAGGAAGCAGAGAATGAGAGGATGCACTTGATGACAATGGTGGAGCTTGTGCAGCCTAGGTGGTATGAGAGGATGCTGGTCCTTGCTGTCCAGGGAGTCTTCTTTAACGCTTACTTTGTGCTTTATCTACTCTCTCCCAAACTCGCTCATAGGATTACTGGGTATTTGGAGGAAGAGGCTATACACTCATATACAGAGTATCTGAAAGATATAAAAAATGGTAAGATTGAAAATGTTCCAGCTCCTGCTATTGCAATTGATTACTGGAGACTGCCAAAGGACGCAAACTTGGAGGATGTCATAACTGTGATCCGCGCTGATGAAGCTCACCATCGCGATGTCAACCACTTTGCTTCTGTGAGTATTGCTCTTCCATAATTGCTCTTTCTTTAGTCGCTCTTTAGGCCGTTGCTCATTAAATTTCTACCAAATGTTCGTTTCTTTAGGAGTATGCAACTTGATGTTGGCAATGCTTTAGGGGGAAAAATCAATTACATTACTGGGCTAATTTTCAAACGAGTCTAAAAAAAATATTAAAAAAATATGATGAATAAAAAAATATTTATAAAAGTAAATTAAATTAAAAAATATTTAAAAAATAAGCGTGAATATCGTCAATTAAACTATTGGACGTTGTTGTATATAAATGTTGATTGTTTTCTTTTTTCTTTTAATTTTTTATTAATCGTCCATCAGTAATGAATGTGCTGTTGCTTGCAGCAGCCTGCTGCAAGCAAAATCTCTGCCGAGCAGTTCTGCTCGGCAGAGATAAAAAAATATTATATTATAATATTTAATATAATTTAATTGTAATATTTATTTTATTATATTTTATATTATTATATTATAAAAAAAGAATATAATAAAATAATGAAATATATTATATATTATAAAATATTAGTATATTATTATAATATTCTAAAATATTATATAACAATAAATTTTATAAAGATAAAGTATTAGTATTTTAAAATGAAGTATAAAAAAGAAGAAAATATGTAAATTCATTTAAATTTTTTTATTTTTTAATTGTTCTGCTTGTTATTATAAGAGACAAACAAATAGTTTTTAAAAAAAGTTTAGTACATCAATGAAATATTATTGAAAGTAATAATGAATAGAATTATGAAACCATATTTTATAATAAATATTAATATTTTAATTCTTTATTTTTTCAAATTATATAATAAATATTCAAATTATATAATAAATATTTTAATTATTTATTTTAAAATATTTTAATACTTTATTTTTAATATTATATTATTATATAATAATTTAGTATAATTATTATTATTATGTATTATTCTTTATCTTCTTTATCTTTATAATATAATAATATAAAACATATTCAAATTAATATTATAATATAATATTTAAATATCTTAATATCATAATTTTAATATTATAAAATATTAATATTTTAAAAAACATAAAAATGAAAATTTTTTATTTCGTCTGCCAGTTTAATTAGTGAACGGAATAAAAAATTTGATCCATCATTCTCCTGTTAGTCTGCTAGTTTAATTGGCGAACGAACAAGTAACATCCGCCAGTTTAATTGGCAGACGACTGACGTTGATCACTCCTATACGCTAAATACTTTTAAATTTATCATATTTTTATAAATATTTTTTTATTTATCATATTTCTCTATTTTTTTTAACACTCATTTGAAAATTAGCCCGAAAATTCTGATTAGGGAATCATTCAATCAAAGCTATATATATATATATTATTCATGCATAAAACTTTTTGTAGCTGCTTAGGAAATTTTAAGTAATATAGCTCACAGTATTCTCATTTAGAATAGAAATTTGAAGTTTATAAATGTAAAAAGTCTTCTGTACTTTATACCATTGGATAAATTTCTAGTTTTGGTTTAGAACAATGGGTTGTTCTGTTTAGCTGTAATTAAGTAGCTAAGAATGAGAAATGACTGCAGATGCAGGTTGCAATAGATTCCCCACTCTCAGTGGGTGCTATCGGGTATCACTGTTGAGTGGTTCTGATCTTTGCTTTATCATCACATTTTCTGGCCTTGAAGAGTATAATATTTCTCTGCTTTAATATGTTCCCTCTCACAGTGGATCAACTCATTATGTTACTATAAGTTCAAATACAGTCGTAAAAAAAAAAAAAAAAGCTATTTTTTCTATCGAATGGTAGGAACAAGTTTTTGGGTCTGACTGTAACCTTGCCTTCTTACAATGCAGGATATTCATTACCAGGGTAAGGAATTGAGAGAGGCACCAGCCCCTCTAGGTTATCACTAAGAGCAAGAAAGGACTACCCCGTCTTAATTGGTTATCCTTGACATTGTCTTTTTCTGAAGAATTAATTTTGAGATGCATATTGTCGCTTGTATATATCCTAAGTACCCACAATCTATTAGAATGCGGACAATTTGCAAATTGTTTGGAGATTTGTATGCAATAAAGATGAAATTTACATAAGTTGTGGTCTTAACTATGATAATTTTCTAGTGTTTTGTTCTGCCATGCGAGATGCAAACTGAGCTTCCATTTGGTTGGAAGGACAAAAAAAGGAGGATGAAAATGGAAGGATAGTAGATGAGGAGAATGGATAAGGGGAAGGATGAAATTTCATTCTTCCTTCGGCACGTTTGGTTACAACTCAAAGGAATGAAATTGGAAATGGATTCTTATTAGTTGATTGGAAAGTCTGTTCGCTAGTGATCTTATTGAATTATAAGGGTAAAATGGTGAATTAGATATAATCAGCTTCCCTTCTGGGTTACGGTTTTTAGAATCAATTTTTTACTTATAAATTTAATATTAAAAATTATTTTAATTTTTTATCTTAAAATCAGTTAGCTATTATAATTAAAAATAAATAAAATAAGTTTAAGAAATTGAATTGATTTAAAGATTGATTGAAATCAATTAAAAAATTTTAATTAATCCAATAGATGATTTTTGTTTTGATTTTTATTTTAATGATTCTTTAATTTTTATTTTAATGTTTAATTTTTCATGTAAAAATTAACCATTAATGAAACCGATTGTTTTTATATATTACAAAAATGTATTTTATATAACTTTTAATTAACTGATTGATTATTGCTTAATTTTTTGGATAACTGAATTAATAACTTTTTTTTATAATTTTAATACAGTTTTTTATTTGAAATTTTTTCAAGCCAAAACTTGAGAGGTTGTTTTTCTATTATTATTTTTCAGAAATTTAAAGTTTGGTTAAGTAAAACCGTGCTTACTGTAGAAATCTTCCTCAACCAAAAAATGAAATGCTATTTGGAATTTTTTTTTTTTAAGCTTCTTTTCAATCCTTCCTTTATATTCTCCAAAAGCATATACGTGTTTAATAGAGATAATCTCTATTTGTATTCTTATTTACATCTTTCAAATTAAATATAGTATAAAGAACCATAATACATATTTCCATTAGAGATAATATCTATTAAAGATTTATACTTAAATATTTGAGATTTTTCAAATTGGCAAAGATGGTCTCTATTAGAAATATGAATCATTTGTGTGTAAAATTGCAAAGAAGTAGAGCCACTTATTTATAAAAAAAATTAAATACTTTCAATTTTATTTTATTTTTTCCAAAATTACTTTAAGTATTTCATTAAAAATTTAATATTCAACCTAACATTTTTCCATAAAAAAGTTTCCTCTAATTGTGCTCTAAAAAATATTTTTTTAATAACCAAGAATCACACTAAAAAACGTCGGGGTCTCTAATTTTTTATTTTAATTGTGGATAAAATTGGAATACTACAATTTTGTGTATAATTGCTTATTTTTAAAAGTTTAATAAACATCAAAAGTGCAAAAAGATTTAAGTATTTAATATTGTTAGGCATATAGCCTAATCAGTTACTTTTTCTGTATTATATCTTTCCAATGCCATGTATATATATATATATATATAAACAATTCTACTTGTTTGACACATCATTATTTTTTTAATTTTTAAAAATTTGATTCTTATCATTAATGACAACTAGTGTTAAAGTAATTATAAAATATTTAATTTTTCTAATACACATTTAAGTTTAGTATTAATTATTAGTTTAATTTATATATAAAATAAATTTTAATTTCAATATATAATATAAAAATATTTCATATATAATATGTAATTTTTTAAAATCACTTTAAAAAGATTTTATAAATATTTTTTTGATTTCAAAAAAATTAATTAAATAAAATTTATTATATATAATAAAATTAAAGCAATAATAAACTCTTATAACACTTAACATATATCACTTTCTCATTTAGATATTTTTTTATACAACTTTAAAATATTCTCACACTTATCTATATAAAATTTTATCGATGTAATTTATTTAAATTTAATTTAAATATAAATAAATTGTAATTAGTGGTATACAAAAAAATTGAATAAAATAAAAAAATTTAATTATTAAACTTTTAGTAATTAATGATTCAAGAGTAATTATTAAAAACACCTTCAATTATAAAAATGATAAGAAAAAATTGACATAATATTCAAATCCACAATCAATTAATTTAAGAATAAAAAAGAAAATAAAAATTATCAAAATATGGTTAAAATTTTTATTTGTAGAATATTTTTTTATGTAATAAACTAGAAATCATTATTAGTCAAGGTATTAGTAATATATTGAAATTGAAAAATAATAATTTTATTTATGTATATATAATATATAAAAATGAAGATGGAAGATGAATTTTTAAATTGATTGAGAAAAAACATATAAATATATGTCAATTGAAGTAAATATTCTTAATAAAATATGAAAACATTATATATATATATATATATATATGCGCGCGCTCGGAGATATACACACAAATACACGCATCCAGTGGCGAAATTAGAAGGACTGACATGGGTAGAAGCCTCCCCTGAACTTTTCGAGGAGAGTGGAGAAAGAGCAAGCGGCCTGGCCTCTGCTATGCTTTTGAACGTTAATGGAGGAGGAGAAAAAAGGGCGGGGAGGGGAGCTGAAGAAGACGAAAGCCCCCCACTCTTGAATTTTATCTTTTTAAAATCAAACGACATGGCTTGAGTGAATGAATTAAAACTGCGGGTTTCAGCATATTTTTATTTTTATTTTTCGTTTGTTTTCTTTTTTTAAATAACAATAATAATAATTAAAATTCTCATAATTATAATTAAAATATGTGCTCCATAATATATTTAATTTTCTTAAAATTAAAACTTTCATCCATCATTAAATTAATTTTTATAAAATACATAAATTGTCTTAAATTAACTTAGACTCTCTTAAATATAAATATAATATTTTCACTTGAATAAATTACTATTAAATTTACTTGAATCATATAAAAAATTAATTATATTAATTCTTGATAATATAAAATATTTATCATAAATTAATTTAATCTCTTAAAATTAATAAAAACCTCTTCACATAAATAACTTTCATAATTAATTACATTAACATAAATCATATTAATTTAATAACAATATTTCTCTAAATTAAATAAATTTAAATGATTTATATCCTTCAAAATAATTTTTTTAATTATACATTTGATAATTTTTTGTTACTTTATTTTAATTATATTAATGCTAATAGACGACTGTATTTGCAATTATGACAATTTTTTATGTTATTTTATTTTACCTATACTAATGCTGATAGATGACCGTGTTTGCAATTATACTTCTCAAATATAAAAAATTACTATCTTATTTTACTCTAAAGTTATATTGCTCCATTGTTTTAAATTTTAATTCAAATAGAATTCTCTTTCTATAAATATTCTCTATCTTTTTTGAATTTATAATTATAATTCACTTATTTATTGTAATATAATCATAATGAGCCACATGAAAATAATTTCTAATTCTTTCATTAAATATAAATATTATAATTCGCGTTACACGTGATTTAGTAATTAGTTAAAAAATATTCAAGAGGCCTAGCCCTGGTGATTCTACGCTGGGCGCAATGTTCTATGCAATCAAGTCAGCGCTTATCCTATCATTGTTAAATATTCCTTATTTTCCTCACTCCTGCTCTTACGTTAATCAAAGAGCACATCAACCTCCCAGACTCCAGCCCTTGCCCACCTCCTCATCTTTTAATTACAAACAAGTGGTAAATGGTTGAATTGAAGTTAATATAGACAACTTTTTACTCACACATCCCATTAGTAATATTTATGAGTGCCCATATCTACTTAATTCATTTAATTTATACCCATCTATTTATTTATTAAAATTTGAATGACTTAAATTCATTTAATAATTAATTAATAATTCAATCAATTTAATTTAATCATAAAAAATATATATTTATATAAATATTATTTTTTAAAAAAATAATTAATTAGATTATATTAAAAAATTTTAAATATAATAAAAAATAATTAAAAATTAAAATCTTATATGTTTTTATAATATGTAAATAAAAACAATACGATTTTAATTAAATTGAGACAATTCAATTTTTTAATTTTAATTGATTTGATTTTTTCTTTTTACTTCTAAACAAAGCGATTTAATGTTCCGAACAAGTTTTCTGAACACTGCCTTACACTCCATCTTAGCAAACTTAGTAAACTGAACAGAACTAAGAATTTAGATAAACAACAGGTATTTTAAATAAAAGATTCAAAATCAGTATTAGCTTTAGCATCATCATGGACTATCTTGGCATCACCTTCAAATGTTACTTCTTCGAAATTAGACCTCTTCGCAAACAACATGGCTTCCTCAAGCCTTAAAGTCAAGTACTGGTTCATTAAAACATCCATTAAAATAAATATATTTTATTTTTTTAACATCATTTGTTAAAATAATGATATAACATTTTGTTCTGAGAGACGTACATATTTATTTCCACTTTAGAACATATATAGCTATTAAAAGCTAGATTGAGAAAAAAAAATTTAGATAAATGAGTACTCTTATTCAACTCATATTCATCCATATATTAATAAGTTGAACAAGTAATAATCTATTCAATACCCATTAAAAATATAACCATCCATTTATCACCCATATCTATTTTTAAGGGGTGAATATGGATGGATGATGGATCTGAGTGAACTTTATTAACTCTACTTTTAACTGACTTGTACAAAGTACTGATTAATTTCAACATAAGAAGCTCAAATGTTTAGAATGAAATTGTTTCAAGCCAAGTATATCATACCTTGACTATGTTGAAAGAATTGTTTATCAACTCTATGGAGTCTTGAAAAGCACATGTCAGCACGTTTGAAGTGTTCAAATCATCTGATATTATGGTCTCATCAACCACAATCTTTACCATCATGTCCTTTGAAGCATACCCTCTTGTCTTCCCTCTCAAAATAGTGGGAAAGCATCCTCCCAATCATCCTCACAATGTTACATTGTCTACAAATAACATTTCAAATTCCCATCACAACTATCAAATTATTGTGAAATTTCAATTGCTTTAAATTACAAATAAAATAAAGATGCAAATAAATACATGAGTAGCACAAACAAAAAAAAGTTGCTAAAAAAAAAGGCAATGCTTCATAATGTCACTGAAAAAAAAAAAAAAAAAGAAAAGATGTAGATAAACACACGGGCATAGTTCAATGAGGATCAACGCAGTATTTCAAGAAGGCAGTAACTTTCAGCAAGGATAAAAGGCATAACTTTCCAAAAAAAAAAAAAAAATTGTTGTTGACTGCTCAAATTGACAGCCAATCACAGTTTGCTTTAGTAGGACCATATATCGAAAATTAAAGAATTACAAGATGCAGTGCTGCCCTTCAAAAGTGCAAGGCACAAGGACACCCACAAGGGATAAAACAGCAGTAAGAACCAAACTACAAAGCACAATGTTAAAACATCCAGTTTGAAAGTAATCAAATAAAAATCACACCCTGAAATTCACGAGAAGAAGTTAATACCATGCACCAAGTTAACACAAACTCAAAGATCATGACAGCAAAACGACAGCAAACTTTTTGCACACTCTAAGCTACTTTCAAAACCTAATGAGAACTTTCATCATCATCATCAAATAAAAGATCTTATTTTTGCACTTTACATTATCTATCTCCTCCAAATTAATCATTTATTCATTAGAATTTCAATGAAGAAACTGAAAGCACTTGCCACTTTCAAACAATGAGTTTGACTAAGAAGGAGCAATAAGAAGCTTCGTTTTGTTGTTAAGCAATAGATTGCATATTCACCTTATAAGTATTGATTTACATAATTCATTTCTTTTAATTAGATAGGAAATCCAATGGAAAAAACCAAACCACAAAGGATAATGTTAAAGTGTCCAATTTGAAAGTATAAGGCTTAATGAATAGAGTTAGAAAAAAGTTCGCAGGCTTTTGAGGCACATCAAAGGACTTAGACACCAAGGCATGTACCTGAAGTATATACCCATGCTTAAGACCACTAAAGGCACATGACCCAGAGCCTAGGTGTGCCTGGAGCTGCTCAAGTGTCTCTTTGTCACTTTCATAACTTTTTGTTTGCATCATTGAGGTGTAGCCAACAGCAAATCCGTGATTTTTCTTTTACAAAATTATTAATTTGATCTACTGATCCAAGAGTAATTAATTCTCTACAAGTGTCATCTTAATCAAAGTTTCATTAGACCAGCTTCTACAGGACCTAGATCATCTCACACCAAAAGGGTAGTATTAGCGTTTCAATTTTCACTATTTGTGTGTGCTCAATGATTAAAATGTCCCTACGACCAAACAGTTGCATAACGTGATAAGTGTGCGAATAGCATAAGTAGCTTTACCTGAAAGATGGGGGAAGAGAGAAACCCAAACATTTCAACTCTGTGGATACTCTGAAATTCTGCAGAGGAGGAATTCCTCATTCTCCTAGGCTGTTCTGTTGTATAATTTCCTCATTCATCATTGCAGTAGCACTAACCAACACGTTTCTGCTGAAACATTTCCATGTGTTTCAGAGTCTTCAAAAGACACCTAAAATTTAGAGCGCCATTTAAAAAGTCAGATAATAATTACAAGTTAAATAAGCATGCCATTTGTCTGCTCAACAGACAAAGTGTCCATATGCAAAGCAAAAACATCACAAAATCCAATTCCTTGTGGTATCAACTGACATGTACATATATTTGCATGACTGCTGACAGAATTATCCTTCTCACTCTTTCCTTCTTTTAATATTTTATTCTCTTTTGTATTTCCCTTCAACTAGAGCTCCTATACCCATAACTGAATTGTGTCAGTGTTGATACTGCAGAAATATTCAACATCATTTCTTAAGAGATACGGAAACAAAGACAGAAAGTAAATGTGCACATGATGTTTGAGATAATGAACTAAGTCATTTACATGACTATGTAAATTAATTTGCAGCCCTGTGAACAAGAGTAGCAAGCATCTGAATTTTGTAAGAAGAAATCAAACAAATCCAATGAATGGTGATACAACTGAAACCAATTAACCAAATTAGGGTATAAACGACTCTATAAAAGCTTTACAATTGAAAATTCATGAAAATGTTCAAATTTTTGGGTCATTAAGCCTTATAAATTAAATAACTCTTCAACAGATCCAAGCACAATAAGCAATAAATGCCAATCATCTTCTTACCATTTGAAATAAAACAGGCAATCAGGTAAATGCTTTCTCATTTCAAAGAAATAAAAAATTCCATGCCATAGTTTTGTAAGTGTAGGTGTGGTGGTCCTTCAACATGCTGTTTCAAAAACAATTAAAAAGCAAGAAGCCATCAATAAGCTAGAACTAGTTACTTTGAAATTTCAAGAATTGAAAATCTAATTCGCTGGTGATTTTCACTTTATTGATTACAAGCAGAGACTAATTCAAGTGCTGATAGAAATAAAAAACTACACCTTTCTCAACAAATCATAAAATAATACAGAAAATAAAGTCCAAAAGAAACTTCATTCACCTAGCAATGAAATCTAAGCCTAAAATAAGTTTGATTAAGATCTTTGCACAGTGGTCCACAATCAAGAGGTAGTAAATAGAAATCATTTTGATCCTTGTCACAAGCAATTTCCAAGAAAAACTCGCTCTTTTTCTATTAAGCAGGAAGAAATAAGGGTCCATTCCAGCAGTTTTGTCTAGATAATTAAGAGAAATGTGCAAATTATTCTTTGCATTCTCTGCTTTCCATAACAAAGAGAGATAGAGACAGGAGGGGGAGGAGGGAAAAGAACCTTAAAGGCACCTTAACTTTAGATAACTGGGATCATGGTGTTAAAAGGAGACATGAGCCTAACAGAACCAAGTGAAAAATTTATGTCTACCCATGTAATATCGAAGTAAATTTAAATTAAAACAATGAAAGGATTTTTTGCATTTATCTTGTTGTACTTTACAAATAGTAGTTCTAATGATCAACCAAACAAAATGATGAAAAGAGCATTCCAACATACAGACATAGAACTAGAACTCCTTAGATATTGCTTTTATCACAACATAGGACAGGAGATGGCAAATGTTGGAAATTGTTTAGATTTCAAACAGACTCAACATACTAATATGATTTTGAATTGCCTTCAATTACAACAGATAAAGCCTAATCACCCAGTTCTCAATGTTCCTATTCCCAAATCATCTCTATAAAAACATCATATGGAATGTGATATGGACTCAAGTAAACAAACATTGAAGTTAAATAAACATATTAAGAAAACTTTATAACATACCTTCAACCTCTATTGTTGATTAGTTGCTCAACAATCCAATGGTGAATATCCTTCACAGAAGATTCCAATTTCTGTTGTTCAGTATGATGACAAAAATAAATAGTTTAAGAAGAATTTAAGTTAATAGAGATAAATCAAGAAATAGTGATTGATTAAAATAATTCTTAAAATAAAGTTATCAATTGGAAAATTACATTTTAAAAATTTTAATAACTAGAAAATAAGTTTAGACAAAAATCAAACTCTTATATGACCAAAAACGCCCATTTAGAAAATAATTAGTCAAAAAAGTTAAATACAGTATTAACAAGAATATATTGACACATGAGAAATAGGTTTCTTGTGATGTTTTAAATCCTTATCGTCTCTCTTTCTACGTTAGATCTACCGCATTAATGTCCAACTAATATTACAAAGGTGAAGGAATAATGAAATATTGTGCTGGTTCCAAATATGATGTGCATCTTATAATCAAAACCACAATGTTCAGATCAAATTCTCACCACGTCGTTTGTACATAAGTAACTTCATTGCTAAATGGTTAAGATGCAGGCAGATAGACATCTAGATATCTCATATCCGCTCCAAATTGTACAAATTGGTTGATCTACAAGTATAGAAATTAGAGGTTGAGTTGACAGCATATCGTAGTACAAACAAAAAAAAAAAATTATTAAAAATTACATTATGATGTTATAACCTAAGAGACAACATGGAACCAGCTCCTATAAGTTTGATAGCATTTTTTTTTTACTAACATATTCAAAAGTGAGCAATTGGACATAGCTATTAATATTGGTTATTATATACATAGTGCTGATTTTGACATCATTTTAAAACTGAAAGTAATCCAAAAGGTTAAAGGCCAATTAAAATCGAAGACTACCAGAAAAAATAAATGAAATATTAATAGAATTATTGGGAATCCATAAACAAATTCAATCAGCAGATAAATAATGCAAAGTCAAACATACATGTCACACTGGAATCTCACAATAAAATGATTAGTTCATGCAATCACTTGCATTTAACATGTTGATAACTATGGAAACAAGTGAAATATTGTTGAATACATTCTACAAAAACATAATAAAATAATGTAGGTCCAAAAGAAAAAATTATTAACATTGGATGATGTAATTCAAATGATATCAAGGTTATTTGTTGAAGGAGGAAAATAATGTATTGGATTTACTAATTAGAAAGAGGACAATAAAATTGCAGATAATGACATGTATTACTAATTAGAAAGAGGACAATAATCTGTCTGTCTTAGAGATAAAGGAAACAAGTCTCTGAGGTTTAAAATAACCTTAAACTATATACACAGATTATACAAAAGGAAAAAAGAGGGGGGAAAAGAAAGGAAAATCAATACTTTACCACTTGATTGTCTCATTATTTCCTCCATCAACCAATCTTCTCTAAGCACACCAGCTAAGCCTCAGTGTAGCATAGGTGATATGATCTGGCAAAACACCCTTCTCCTTCATTTCATTTAACGTATCGTGGGCATGATCAATATATCCAAGTCTTTGATACCCACTAATTAGAGCAGTATATGTCACTACATCAGGTGTCACATTGTTTCTCTTCATTTTATCAAACAACAAGTTGGCCATATCCATGCGCCTTAACTTGCAAAATCCATCAATTAGACAAGTGTAAGTGACAACATTGGGTGACTGGCCGCACTGTAACATTTCTTTGAATAATGCCCAAGCTCTTTTCATATCTCCGACTCTACAAAACCCAGCTATAATACATGAGTAAGTAATCTTATCTGGAATCAAACCGTTCCTAGTCATTTCCTTGAATAAATTAAAAGCTTCCTGCATTTTGTTCTTGTGGGAAAATATGTTGATGAGAATTGTATATGTGATTGTGCTTGGTGACAACCCAGCTTTTAGCAGTTTTGGATACAATAACAAGGCCTTTGTTGGATTTGATTGTTTAGCAAATCCATCGATTAGATTACTATAATGAACATCACCAGGAAAAACATTATTCTTGAACATCACCGGAAAAACCTCCCACACTTTTTCTGATTTTTTTTCCTTACATAGCCACTTAATGACTGCACTATATGTGAATGAGTTAGGGACAACGCCTAAGTCCCGCATTTCATTCATGAATCTGAAAGCTTCCTTAAAAAGTCCTTTTCTGCAATATTCACTGGCAATAACATTGCAGGTGAAAGTAGTTGACAGGACACCAACTTGTAGCATTTCATTGAGAACTTCCAAGGCTTCATCTAAGAGCCCCACTTTGCAGAATCCATGAATCAGCATGTTAAAACTGAAACTGTTAGGAACCAGGCCCTTCCTTCTCATCTCACGCACAAGTTCACTAGCAGATTCCATGTCACCTTGCAATACAAACCCATTGATTAGGATGTTGTAAGAGATTACATCATATTTGCCACCAGGAGCACCTAGATTACGGAACACATTCACAGAAACATCCATTAATCCATTCTTACAAAGACTACTCAACAGGGGGCTATATGTAACAAGGGATGGTTTTATATTATGTAGGACCATTTCTTCCATCATACAGAGAGTTTTTTCTATATCCCCATTCTTGCAAAACCCATCAATCAAAATGCTGTAGCTGTAAACATCTGGAGATAATCCATGATTCCTCATATCTTCCAAAAGATTCAAAGCTTCATGTGGTTCACCTTTCTGACAAAACCCATGAATGACAGCATTATAACAATAATTGTTGAGAGGCTGGTTTCTGATTCTCAAATTCTGGATAAATCCTAAAGCAAACTCAACACAACCTGCTTTACAAAGACCATGAATATATGCACCATATGTTACAACCGTCGGGTTTTCTCCCTCCATTTCCATTTCTTCTAGAACCTCAGTTGCTCGCACAATATCTATGTTCTGCTCAACATGTCCTTTACAATAAAAGTTCATCACAATAGTGTAAGTGTATACATTAGGTGATGGCCCAGAAGCCTTCAACTCTTCAAACAAACTTCTAACAACTTCCACCTGATTGGCCTCTGCAAAACACTTAAGCAAGAAATTGCAAGACATAATGTTCAGTTCAATGCCAAAGCTTTTTGCCTGGTTAAATACATCTGCTGCATTCTCAAGCATCTTATTCTCCGCCAAAACTTTTATAAGTACATTGATAATAGTAGCCAAATGTGTGTCATGTGGCAAATCCAACAAAGTAGAAAGCAACTCCGAAACATCCAAATTGACTTCATTGTAATAAGAAATGATATCTCTAAGCAAGAATTGAACTTTCATCTGCAAGCCTGCCGATGCAAAAGCATGAAGAATAATTCTAAAGGCACTAATTGAATGTGAAAACCCATGGCAGCTAACTGCTTTAAAGAAGCTTGTCTCTGTTGTAAGTTTCCAATTCAAGGTCTTAAACACCGTTACAACAAATGGGAACAATCCACACTTTTTTGGATTAATAGAGCCCTTTGCTTTTCCAAATATATCACTTCCAACCACAGGAATGGAATCAAATAAATGGTCTTCTAACAGTGCTACAGCAACAGCTGAATAATGCACTTTAAAATGACACTTTCCATGTGAAATAACGATTCTAAGTAAAGCTGATTTCAAAGAATATGTTGTTGAATGTGAGCATATACCCATTAATATCCAGATTGCATTCTTGCAAGTTAGCAACTATAGATTGCATAGTCCAAAAGGCCACCAGTGAAAACTCTATAAACTTGTTGAACTTTTAGCTTGAATACCGAGGACCTTGAGTACCAAAAAAGTTGCACCTAGTAAAAGACGTGTAGATGTCAAAAAAAAAAAAAAGTACAAATACAGTTCATACATGATGGCATGGTGGAGCAGAGAGAGAGAGAGAGAGAGAGAGCAAAATGACCTCTATCCCAATTTCACAAACCCAACAGTATATATGACCTAACAACTAGATTGATAAGGAGAAAGTAAGCGTAGCAGCAGGTAGGTACCCTACAAAATTTCCCTAACTGTTCCCAATCTCATTTCATACCATCATTTCTCATATCTGTGCCAAACCAGATTAGAATTCCTTCGTATTACCAGGATCCATTCAAAATTTTAATAGTACTACCTGTATCCTATTTCAATCTGCCCAATACAATTTTTTTCTCTTTTATGGAAATTTAGTTTTCTTTTATTGAAGATAAACCAAACACACGTTACAAATGAATGTGTGGAAATCCACAACACAAGCATAAGCGTACGGATTTTGATAATTTGGAACGTGAAATGCAAATATCAAAACATAACTGCAATAAAAGAGGAGTGAGCCAAAAAAAAAAAAAAAGAAAACACATACCAAATGCTATATAGATAAAGCGTTCGAGCTGCCGCTCCTGATTGTGGGGACTGGCGGCTAAAAGTGAAACAACCGATAGCAGCAGCGCTGCTTAATGAGACGGGGTAGCTAGGGGTGAGCAATTGGTCGGTTTTTAGAGCATTTTTAACCGAACCAAATAAACCGACTTATCAGGAATCTAAATCGAACCGAACAGAAAAATCTATAAAAACCCATATAAACCGAAATGAACCGAAAATTTGTAAAAATCGAATAGAGCTAACCGAATAAACTGAAAATTCAAAAAAACCGAACAAAAACTAAATTAACCGAATTTCAATGGTTGGTTCTAACATCATCAATAATATTAAAATAACAAATATTATAATCCAACATAGATATTGCAACACCTAAAATGTTGATCTGCACAATGTTGAACAAGCATGATTCAAAAAAAAAAAAAAACAATGTTGAACAAGCATGGTTGGACACGAAGCTGACATTATCTAATATTGGGTTTTGGCAGCTTCAGAAAATGGGATGGAAAAGGAAAAGTCTTGGAAAGGATGAGCAGGGTATGCCCATATGTTTGCTGCCGTATTTTATGAACATGGCTTGGGAGGAATATATGCTTTCTTAACTAAAGAGTGGCATTCTCCGAGTTTTTTCATTTCATAAAATGAGATCGAAGCTTTTGATTTCTTTGGAATGTCTGCTTTACCTGCCTCGTTTTGATTTCCACCATCTCTTGTGGATTTTTGTTGGAGAATAGTTGTTTTGCAGCAACCACCTCCTGGAATTTTCCAGATTTTGAGAGATGATGTTGAGGGAGCGGCTTGGCCAAGATGGGTTTATTAGTTGGGTGTTGGTTTTGTGGGTTTCTACCCCTCCCTTGTACCAACATAAAATCTGGGATTAGAGATCCCAAGTTGGAATTGGAAAACAAGAAGAAAACGATTTTTTCACTACCGAAGAAAATATCCAGCGAAAAAAAAAAAACTTGATATTGAGATTGAAGAAGCAGAGGGACATACAAAGAATTGAGAGGTATGCCTCAAACCCGTAGAAACTTGAGGTGAGCAGCGGCTGGGTCGTGAGAGAGGAAGAGACAAGTTCAAGCAACTGGAATTAAAAAACGCTGCGTTTTGAAAGAGAGGTAAAGACAGTCGGTTTTCTAGGTTTTTCCATATATCAAACCGAACCCACCAAAAACGGAAAATTTTATATTTTCATAAACCAAATCAAACCGATTATTTGTGTAAACCGAACCATAAAGGCTAAACACTATTAGTTCGATTCGATTTCTCGGTTTTTTAGAAAATTTGCTCACGCCTTAGCGAGGGAAGATTTCTTCTCCTTTTGTTTTCAATATTAGCAACGACAGTGTAACATTTATTGGGCTCGGGCTCGGGCTCGCAAACCGACCCAAAATAACACAGAGTAAAAGAAAAAGTTTCTTGTCTGGAGAAGCTTTTAGCCGAGTGCATGCTGATTTGATGTTAAATATTTAATAAATTTTATATAATTATTATTATTAATAAAAATATAATATTAATATTTATATATTAAATTAAATAGATTGAAATGTAAATAAAAATATAATAAAATAATATATTATATATATATTCTTAAAGTATAATTTTAAAATCCATAGTCTTTTAATTATTAATTTTTATTTATGAAATCTTAATAAATATTTTTTTATTAATATTAATCAATATATATATTAATATATTTTATTAATTAAAATATCTTATATATAATTTTTTATAAAATTTATAGATAATAATTTAAATAAATTATTTTTATATAAATATTAAAATATTGTAATTGTTAGTTGATTGTTAAATAATAACTTTAAAAAATAATAAAGAAGTAAGAATATTTTAATGTTTCATTAGTTGTTAATATCTTATATATTGAATTAAATATAATAAAATAATATATATTTCACATATATTTGTAAAATATAAATTTAAAATTTAAAATATTTATAATAATTAATTTTTATTCAATTAAAATTTAATAATTATTTTATATTAATATAAATTAATATATTTTTAATAATTAAAATATCATATATATAATTTTTATAAGACATAAATAATAATTTAAAATGAATTATTTTTATATAAATAATTAAAATATATAATTTATGATTATATATGTCACTAACTGATGATTGAGTTATCGGTTCAATCCCCGTCTCTTTTTCCTATCTTTCTTATATCACCAAAGGAAAAAAAAAGTTATTTTAAATTATTCTTTAGTTCTTTAATTGGTAGTTGAATAATGAAGTAATAATGAAAGTGAGAAAACTCTTCAGCTGGATTTATCAGTTATACTACTAAATAATAATAAAATAATTATTCAGGTTTCTCTCTCTCCTTTGAATTTGAACATTGTGGTTCAAAGAAGTTTCTACTACCTCTGTC
Organism: Omphalea diandra; assembly: GCA_949677035.1. NCBI lineage: Eukaryota > Viridiplantae > Streptophyta > Magnoliopsida > Malpighiales > Euphorbiaceae > Omphalea > Omphalea diandra. Next base: position 35,028 of record CATIWR010193991.1, read on the forward strand.
TGATTCTTTTTCGCCCTTCTTCGATCGCTCGACCGACGCCGTTTTCCATGTCTTCCCAAGGAAAGAAACTCATCAACCACCCTAATGGTTCGCATTTTTGTTTCCCATTAATTTTTGTTATTACTCAGTGCTATTTTCTTGTTTGGTTTGCTGAGAAACTGGAAAATTCTGTCCCGAACTGAGCACCTTAAGACTTTAATTATTCTTGCGATGGGTGGCTTTTGTATTCGCATTGCATGTTTATTCTCTGCAATTCCGTTTCTGTGTAGTCTACTAGGGTGTGTCCAAAGAAATTATGGCCGATCATCAGAATAATTATTCTATGACTTATTTATTGGTTTATATATTGATCAATGATTATGAGGTTTTTATATGCTAATGCGACTGCAAGTAGTCGTCCGTCCTCCCTCTTATGGACGAAAACAATTTTCTACTTGGAGGATAAAAGGCCTAAATGATAACCGAAACTAATGAAATGAAAAAAAAAAAAAGTGCATAATGTGAAAAATAATACGGAAACTGTAGTGGCCCACATGATATTTCCAGTGGATATTTGGTGCCAAAATTCAGTCAGACTTGTAAGGTGTGGCAGTGCTCAAAATAGAAATTGGCGGTAACTATCCTGTAGTAATAATGGCTAATGTTCAGTGTGTTGTTTTATCTTTTATATTGTAGTGAGAGGCATTTTTCGTTGTCCTGATTGCAGATGCAGTGACTGATTTCATTGAGGGTTTAGCGGAAACTTATCCCGGGCTGCAGTACTTGGATGGTTTTCCAGAGGTTATTGACTGTTAAATCAATTTGTTTATTTACAAAAGTTGGGCAGTATTTGCTTTTTAAAATATAATGGCATTTTTCCTTTCTTTCGTTTCTTGGAGGGGCAGGTCAAAGTTGTATTGCGTGCTGATGTTTCAAGTGCTACATATGACAAGGTCGCCGTTATATCAGGTTTATGACACTACAAATAGACACCTTTCTGCTCTAGTGTTTAAACTTAAAACTAATGTTGCATGCTTCAGAACTTCTATGTGAATCTCTTTTTTCTTTTCATGATACTATAACTAGTGGTTTATGTTTGAACATGAAATCGCGAATATCTTATTTTGGATGGTTAGCAACTTTACTAAAAATCTCATAATTTCAAAAAACATGGTCCTTTGCCATGTTCATCTATTTTGTTCTGATTTTATCAATGAAATAAAATAATTAATAAACATTCATATGGTGGTTTTCCATTCTTCCAGGATTAGTGATTGATTAGAAGGGTTGTATTGCATAATATTATTTATATTTGATCTTAAGGGTATTGGGAATAATTTTTTTTTTTATATCTAATGTGATTTTGGTGCATCAATGAACAACTTCTCGAACCTTACCAGGCACAGTTGATTGCTGTGTTAACTGTGTGGTAATGGGTATTTGATAAGTGCATACTTTTAAAATCATGTGAATTTAGCAATTCTAAGTAGTTTCATAAAAATCTTATGCTATAGGTGGAGGAAGTGGCCATGAACCTGCACAAGCCGGATATGTTGGGGAAGGGATGCTCACAGCTGCTATCTGTGGAGAAGTTTTTGCTTCTCCTCAAGTCGATTCAATTCTTGCTGTATGGTTTCTTTATTTTATTTACTTATTGCAAGATATATGTATAGTTCTATTGATTTTGTGACAGTTCTCGTTATTTATTATTCTTGTTCTAGATGACTCTACTCTAACATGATTCAACTTTAGGGCATTCGAGCTGTAACTGGTCCCATGGGATGTCTTCTGATTGTCACGGTATTGTTCTTCCAAACTAACTTAGATTGTAAATTTCAAATATATTGTGTGGAAATGATGGCTGTTGGAGGCATGAAAAGGCACAAAATTAAACCAGGAAAAGATAGTGGGGGAAATCTAGGGATTGCTTTTCTGTGAGTTGCTTGATAGTTGATACTATCTAAAGTTTGATCATGCTGTTTTTTATTTGTGGATTAATGGTGTTGGTAATTTGTGGATTGGCAGAATTATACTGGTGATCGGCTAAATTTTGGTTTGGCAGCAGAGCAAGCAAAATCTGAAGGTTATAAAGTAGAGGTACATTGGAGTTCATACTTTATCCTCTTTTATTGATTAAACTTATTTCTGTTGAGAGCAGAATCAATGTAAAGTTACTGTTTCTTTTGGCAGGCTGTAATTGTTGGAGATGATTGTGCTTTACCTCCTCGGGGCATAGCTGGACGGCGTGGTCTGGCAGGGACTATCCTAGTTCATAAGGTAATAATCTCTGTATCTACACACATTCGCTCAAACCCAACCAAAAGAATTTGGAGAGAATGCATCTCACTCATTGAGATCCTGTTTCTAATCTCTTCTTTCTTGTCTTTGCGTTTTTTCTTTTGTTTCAGTTTCCTCCTTCTTACATTTTTGTCCTTGAATATTGGGTCTTTTTGGCCTCCAGTTTGCTTTCTTCTTTCTTGTATGTCTGAAGGAATTTTGTTTGAATTATATAATAAACTTGATACCATCTTATGCATATAGAAGCTTCTGCAACCATGTAGTTACATTTTGTTTTAAATTAAATTTCATTACTCAAAGTGTATGTGAAATGAATAAAATTTTATTTTTCTAGAGTTGTTAGCAAAGATGTTTTCCTTTTATGTTAGTTTATTCATTTGTTTGCTTGCTGTGCTCTATGATACGACTTTTTTACTGCCTTCTTTTCGAACTCTATGATGAGTTGGACAAAATTTCTTTTTTCTGCAAAAATATCTCAATGATTTCTTTGTTTCAATTTGATGCTTACTTCTTCTAACTTCTTTCTCCTACAGGTTGCTGGCGCTGCTGCTGCTGCTGGACTTTCTCTCGATGAGGTAGCTGCAGAAGCAAAACGTGCATCTGAAATGGTTGGAACAATGGGTGTTGCATTATCAGTTTGCACACTACCTGGTCAGGTTACCTCTGATCGTTTGGGTCCAGGAAAGATGGAACTTGGTCTTGGAATTGTGAGTATTTTGATTGAGGCGCTGATGTCCTAAAATCAGAGTGCATTATGCATCACTGAATTCGTCAGTTAAATTATTTTGGACATTCTAACCATATGAAGGAAAATATTTTTTTTAGTATAAAAGAAAACAAATGTTCAAATATAATTTTAAGCATTTAAGTTGTCTCTTTTTCATGACGTGCAGTTAGCTGTATTTTTTTTTCTGACAGCCTATTCAGCCATGCTTAATTCCTCTATTTACTTTAGTTTTTTCAATTTCTGCTTGGATGTTTGTAAATCAAATATAGATGTCATGTGTTTGTTTTCCCCTTCCTTCTCAGCATGGTGAACCTGGTGCTGCTGTGGCTGACCTTCAGCCTGTTGAGGTGGTGGTTTCTCATGTTCTTAAGCAGATCTTGTCACCGGTATGTGTCAAAACTTGAGTGTTAAAACCCTGAATTTCATCTATAAGATGTGCATCATGTTACTTGTTGAAGGGGATATTAGAAAAAAAGAAAAAGAAAGCAAGAAGGAAAAGAAAAGTAAACATTTATCATCTTTAATACAGATGTGAGAAGAGGAGAAATCTTCAGTTGTATACTGAAACAAGAAAATTACTATTAAGTCATAAAGATGAAATTCTAAAGTAATTGAATATACTTTTCTACGATTGATGATACTATGTTATTTGCATCCTTGTATTTCTTTTATGAGATTGCAAATCGCGTCTAGATTCTTATCTCAGGTGAGAAAGAAGCACAAGAATAAGTATGACACATGAAAGGCATTTGATATTGAAAAGGAGAGATGAGTAATATAGGGGACTTTATTTATCTGCTTATCTGATTAGGTTAACATGTCTTAAGTGGAAAGGGGAATCTTTAGCCTAATTAACTGTTTTTCTAAATTGCAAGCTGAGGTGGGTTTTCATCGCTGTGGAATTATCTATTGACAACTGACTTACTGCTTGTACTGGATGACATTCACTAAGCATGCTTTTGCAATGTAAAATATGATATTTTTAAAAAAAATTTTTTTCATCATGCTTAAATTTGCATGGCAATGATAATGTGTTGCTATCTATATCAACCCTTCATCTTGTATTAGTGTTTGCAACATGTCCAAGATGTTTCTTTATTTGGGTTACTGTTATTTGCTTGTACAAAAAAAAATTTTCTTGTCTTGCAAATTGAGCCACTAACTTTATTTTAGATTATTTTATGTAGAAAGTTTTTTCTTCTTATGATTGCTTCTTCAGTAGTCAATGTTTGTAGTTTCATGCCAAAAAGAAACTTCAGAAGATAGTATTCTGTAATATTCATCTGACAAGCAATTTGATGCCTCATTTTCTATATCATTTAATGTTGCAGGAAACTAACTATGTTCCAATTACACGTGGTAATAGAGTGGTGCTCATGGTCAATGGGTAGGTTCAAGGATTTGCCATTTTTTACTTTAGATGGGAACATACCTTGTTGAATTATATGCGGCGACATGGTATTTAAAATTGAGCATCTTAATTTTTTTGTTGTTTTTTTTTATAATGTTTTGAGCATTTGAAACTCTTTACCTTTATAAAAGCAGATATTTTTGTTATTAGTTTCTACATCAAGCATGTTTATAATCTCTGTGCTTGTCACTGAGGACATGTTTGATGGTTGACCTTTTGTTTCCTTTCTAACTGCAGACTTGGTGCCACTCCTGTAATGGAACTTATGATTGCAGCTGGAAAAGCAGTCCCTCAATTGCAGCTGGAGCATGGGCTTGCTGTCGATAGAGTTTATACTGGATCATTTATGACTTCTCTTGATATGGCAGGTCTGGTAATGATGGAAAGAGCATTCTAGTGCTGAAATATATAGTTGTTCACCTACTTCTGGTGTTCTCTCAGGATTTTCAATTTCCATAATGAAGGCAGATGAAGCAATTTTGCAACGTCTGGATGCTGCAACCGAGGCTCCTTTCTGGCCTCGCGGAGTTGATGGTCTGTTATGATGTTTCAGAACATTACTTATATGCTTTATATTATTTAATTGTTTATGGTTTCTTTGTAAGTTTGTTTTCTACTGTCATTTGTCAATGCTGCATTCAATGAAAATATTTAACTGTTCACCCTTTTGATAGTAGCCCATGATTATTTAGAATATCTAACAAAGGAATCATTAGTAAGTATATATTAATTGGTATTGATTTCAGGAGTTAATCTTTATTTGCAGGCAATCGTCCACCTGCTAAGATTCCTGTTCAACTGCCATTGTCTCATTCATCAAAGAGTGATGAGGTATTTTCATGTGTTATTGCTTATCATGTATTGATCTGATGAAAAAACAACTAGCTTATTTAGGAGAAGTTACCTGACAACTATCTTATTTAAGAGAAGTTACCTGCTCTTGTTTTGTATTTTGTGGTCATTTTATTATTTGGTCTACAGAAAATTAATTGATGGTTTGATGTACTACTAAAACACTTTTCTAATGGGAATTCAAATCTGAAGTTTTGAGTGATCTGCAGGCAAAGCATGGTCCTAGTGGCACATCAAATTTATGGCATTGCGGCATGACTTCATTATAATTATTTTATTAATTTAATGAAGTTTGTAATGTTAACATATTGTAATTTACTTGTGACTTTCAACAAAACTACATAATTTTAATATACCTTATAATATTACTTATATGTTTACAAATTTTTTTTGAACGTCTTAATTCATGATCCTTTCTTTGACTGCTTTGAAGAATGGGACAGGTCTAAATTTTTGTACAATTTGGTTGTTTATGATTTTCAGCATTGCAACATGTTTGTCCTTGATGTACGATACCATGAATTTTTTCTACACTTTATTCCTGAAGGTTCGATATTTGATTACATTTTAATCTTTGAAATTTTAAAACTTTAGTGCACTTTAGTCGTTGAATTATTAAATTATAAAGTCCCTCAAAATATTACCTTTTCTACATATGGAACCTTAGGAGGGTATTAGTATTTCTCACTGTACATCATTGTCAAACCTGACTGTTCATGTTTATGTTTTGTTAGTCATTGGGTCGGCCGCTACAATTAAGTGAAGAAGGACAGATGCTTGAGGTGGCTATCGAGGCAGCAGCAAATGCAGTTATCAATCTCAGGGACAATTTAAATGAATGGGATAGCAAAGTAGGTGATGGTGACTGTGGATCAACGGTAAGCCTATCAAACTTATTCTCAATCTTATGACAATCACTTGGTGGAAGATCCATGGGTGATTCATCTGCTTTTGCAGATGCATAGGGGTGCAACAGCAATTCTAGAGGACATGAAAAAGTAGTAAGTTTTGGCTGCTTTTGCAGCTTAGATTACTTTACCATGGTTATTGGTGGAAATCTGGGACAAATTAAGCATGCATTTCTTTTTTCTTGTTTTGTACATCACCTGATATCTCATGATGCTGTTGGTTTTTAATTAATTTGTCTAACTAATATAGGTGACTGGATTCTCCTACATATAATTGCAGTACAAAATATACTTCAATAAATTGCTTTTGAAGCTAAGGGTGCATATTTTGATAAATATATTTTCTGTAGTTTTGTGCAAAAACTTCTTGTTCTGTAGTTTAGTTTTCTATTTCATTGTCTCACCTGAATCTGGTTCTTCTGCTCCTAGTTATCCCCTGAATGATGCTGCAGAAACAGTAAATGAAATTGGATCATCTATTAGAAGAGTTATGGGAGGAACAAGTGGGATCATGTATTTTACTTGCTTCGTCTCTACGTTGATTGATTATCTTTTATCATTTATATGTATTTGATCAATCCCAGCATTTCACTCTTTGGAACAGATACACTATTTTTTGCAAGGCAGCTTATGCACAGTTGAAAACAAATGAACAATCAGTTGTCACATCAAAACAATGTGAGATTAGTTCCTTATGTGATATTTTTGAGGTGTACATGTCTTTGATCTTAACCACTATCTTGAACCAGGGTCTGAAGCACTTCAAGCTTCCATTGCTGCAGTTAGCAAATATGGTGGGGCTAGTGCTGGCTATCGCACATTGTTAGATGCGCTTATTCCGGCATCAGCAGTTCTTCAGGAGGTTGACAGAAATGGTTATCTTTTATCTTTTGTAGTTGTTGTGGTCCATACTCTGATACTAAATTTATTTACTTTACCATCAGAGGTTAACTGCTGGGGATGATCCTTTCACTGCATTTGTCCTCTCATCGGAGGCAGCATTGGCTGGAGCTGAATCAACCAGACACATGCAGGCACAGGTGACGTTCTTTTTTATCTATTATAACTTCTTTTGAGATTATAATTACATGAATTTTTCTCCCACCATTCGGGATACAGACAGAATATTCTTGCCAAAAATAGTTTTACATGAATATTTCGATTTTTATCCTCTAGCATCCCTTTTGTATGCAAAAGGACATCTGAGTTTTTATTGACCGAAAATGGTGTAAGGCAGCATGCATTGGGTTGTCATGGCACAAAATGAAGTTGGAAGTAATTTTCACAAGTTCTATGAGCTTTTGTGTATTAAGAGCAAGTGGATACATACATATAGTGTGCACATCTGGGCATTGTATTGCATGTATTGGGATCTTATGAAATAGTTTATGCAGGCTGGACGCTCGTCATATGTCTCTGCTGAAATCCTTGCATCAGTTCCTGATCCAGGTGCAATGGCTGTAGCTTCATGGTATAGAGCAGCTGCTTTAGCTATCAAGAACAAATGTGAGACTTTCATGAGCTGATACATCTAGCTCTCCATGCGATTCATGGTTCTTTCTGGCATATGCATATTTAACCAAGCTAATGTTTTGTTGGGGATATGGCTTTATTGTCCTAGGCTTTCTACTTATGCAAATTTTTATGTAAAGTTGAGAGCGACGCCAGTTTTAGTCATGAAATTGCTATAGAAAATGTAAAATTGCAAAGATTAACGAGGTCTTCAAATTTCAGAATATGTTTTTACGTACATCATGGGTAATTTTTTCTTCCATTCCAAAAAAACACAAAAGATAGTGATGGACACGAGTAAAAGGGTTCTACTAGATTCTCAAATTGATCGCATCACTCTAAAAAGGATTGTGCGTCTCGTTTGTTGCAGAAGAAACAAGGTGAATGTATGTTAATTAACGCGTTCCTTATCACCCGCCATACACAAAATAATACCCTTGAAGAAACAAGCATTGCTACCTTTACTTTGTTTCTCATGAAGAAGAGAAAATTGAAAGAACTTGCAATCCGGGAAGAGGATGTCGATTCAAGTTTCAAAAGAAGCTGATTCGGAATCTATATAGCAGTCGAAGATTTGTTGGATTCTGATGTGAATATTGCATTGCAACACGGGAAGATCCCTTTTTGGTCGTCGAAGGCTGTTGAAGGGACCACGGTTACTGCCAATTTAAGCTCACAACTTTGGAAGCCTACTCTTTTTGATTTAGCAGTACTTGGTCAAATACGAAGATCGAAAACCACAAGAGACTGCGATTAGTAATGTGGATCCAGCTAAGTCACGGGCGTCCTTATTTCAACAAAATCGCACTAGGAACCCTAGCGCGGAGAACATTTCTCCGACTTCCATGGGAGTTTTGAAATACCGAGTAAGATGGGCAGTACTCTGGGTACTCCATTATTCATGATAATTGCACCTTATGCCAATCGCTTCTTAGTTTTGCTTGCATTCTTGAGGAGATGGAGTTGCAGGAAAGATGAAAATGTTGATCAAGTACGGCGGATGGTTGAATATGAACGGAGACCTCAGGCTTGTGAGCTGTCATGGATTTCGGCGTCATAAAGCAAGTTGTCATAAATAAGCGTCCAAGAAGAATAAGTTTGGGATCAGCAAGAAACCATCTAAGGAACGGAGACCAAAGGAGAGAGTCCCTAAGACTTCTGATGATGTTCCAAATTATTCTGATAAGGTGTGGGATCCAGCTTTTGTTCCTGTTGACAGGGGTAAAGCTATTACTAAACTTACTGACTCTTCTAGTAGACCTGATAAGGAGCAGCAGCTGTCTGATAACTCTATTAGCTCTAATGTTCTGCTTTCTTCTTCTCATTATGAAATCTAGAGATTAGAGTAGAGATAAATGTACTAGTCCTATTGAAGTTGAGAAGAGCTCGAATTCCCACTGATAAGGGAAAATGGTAGTGGTATGTAATATTAGGAGTTTAAATGATCCCATAAGCAATCAGAGCTGCATGCTTTGATTGCTACACAGAAATTAAAGGTGTAGTGTTCTAGAAACCATGGAGAAAAAAGACAATAAGGGTCAAAAATGGAAATCAAAATTAAGATTACCACTTTAGCATCTAATGGAAAATTATTTGTTTTTCTGATATTGGCATAATTTGGATTCTTTTTTTTATCACTGTAGCGATGGTGTGTGTTGGATAGTGGTGCTTTGTTTATTGATTACGTACGAACTTGGTCTGATTCTGGTATTTTTTGTAATTGTTGTTTGTGGTGCTCTGTCCAAACGAAAGGGAAATTTAATGGATTAAGTTGGTGGATATTTCTACTGGTTGTATTGGATCCTTGTCAAATACTATTTTAAGCATGAATGACTCTACCACTGGTATATCTGATCTTGTGGTTTCTGTCTAACGCCGGCAAAATGTGGTGTAACCATCCAAGCTTTAAAAGAATTTTTGCTTCCATGTGGAGGCAGTTTCTACCATTGTATGTTTAAGTTGAATTTGTTAAAGGAAAGAGATGAAACTTTTTAGCAAGCAAGAGTTCAGTAAAGTGTCAGGGAAAGTTCTGAAATAAAAAGGAATCTGATTACAGGTGCAGCAGGGGTTACCAGGAGATCCTTTATATGAACACTCTTGTTATTAGAGGGGAGGACTTGGTTTAAGACATTGAGATTCTGGATGCAGCAAGGAAGAATTTCATGAATAAAAATCTAGATATTAATGGGTTGCTCTTAAGGAATCAAATATCAAATTTTTTTCATGATATAGCGCAACAAAAGAGATATGAACTCAATTGGGAATCTAAAGCTGGGAACTGGAGAACTCACTCCTAATCAGATAGCATTGAATCAGCTATAGATTAGTTTTATCAAGACATATCAGGCCCAGAGAGCCTGTTTGGAGAGGGTGTAAGGAAGAGAAATAGAGGTAAGAGATTGGAAGAATAGCTTTGTATCCTTATTTAGAAAGAATGATATAGTTTAAATGAAGAATGAACAGTATGGTTTATCCATACGATTAAAATCTAAATCTTTCTTACATACGATTAAAATCTAAATCTTTCTTACACTCAGAAATTGGAGCATAAGGAAGGAAAGGGCTAATATATTAAAAAAAAAATTTCTTTATCAATTCTATTCTTGATTGAAATAGAAAAATCCAAAACTATCCTTAATAGATAAAATCCTACACGTTAGTGTCAATTTACTTTTCTTTTATTTTTATTTATCTATTTTACTTTTTCTTATCGGTCTTAATTAAATAGATTTATTTGTTAATGCTTACGTTTTATATAAAAAAAAATATTAGCAATATGTATCTACATGAATTATTTAGGATATATATATAAATATAGATAAATATAAATGTTTTTGACACTTATTTATTTATTTATATATTATTTTTAAATTGTAAGATTCTCTGTACTTTTAATACTTAAATTAGAAAATTATCAGAACTTAATTTTCAGTTTTATGAAACATCATGGGACTTGTATTGTTCTTCTCTTCTCTTCTCATTTTTTTTTATAAATAAGAGGAGAAATGTTATCATGTATTCTTCCCCAACCACTTTTTCTTTTCTCTATCCTTAGCTTTCCCTATCTTTTTTTAATTACTCTTTACTTCATCCCCTCGAAACAGATTGTTAGAAGTTTGCGTGTTGATCCTGAGATTTTGCACTTACGACCCTTGCTTTTGAAGGAGGAGGGTTTGATGGTAAGTGAGCCTATTTCTGCTGAATAAGTTACACAAAAGATGGCTTGGCTGAAAATTGGCCGTTTCCGTCCAGCCTCATTCTCTCTTTTTCGGTTTTCCTCCAATGCTACACCTCTGCTTTGCCTTCCGTCGCCGTCAAACCAGGTCACCTCCTCCTCCCTTTCCTGGACAAAAGCCAAATGTGTGCGAACACATGTGAGATTGTTGATTGCAGGGCTGAATTGTTAGCGCGAGTGCTTAATCAAATGATCAAAAGTATAGAAATTGAATGGCCATCAATTTTAGTATGATGAAAACAAATATGTTGAATAATCATTTCATTGCCATTTTTAATATATATATATAATTAATCTTTAACATTTGGACTTGTAGTCAATTGAACATTTTAACTTTCATTTTTCCTTTCCGGTTTGGTCCCCTCTTAGTTTTTTGGATATTATAAAACTATAATGTTATTTTTAACCTTTTTTTAATTATTAGTATTGACTAATGAAAAAATAATATTAAAAATGACACCCAATTTTCGATTTTAAATGAATATTTTCAAGAATTATATCAATAATATAATATTTTTAATAAATAGCAATATAATATCTTTTCATTTTATTTCGTGACAACTAAATTAATATTTAAACGCTTAGTTACTTCAAATATTCAAAAGGAAATATATAAAATTTTCACATTGAAATAATTTAAAATTTTAATATAAAAATTAATTCCATTTAATAATTTACAAAAAAATGACTTAAAAAGTTCATAATAATCAATATTTAATTTTTATATAGTAAAAGTAAAAAAATAATCAATAAAAAATAAAATTTTTTATTTTTTATTTTTGTATCAAAAAATTATATTATTGTTTAAATTTATTATATAAATTTAATTATAATTTTTATTTAATTACTTTTATAAAAGAATAATATATTACAAAATAATAAAATTTAATTATTATTTATATATCATTTTTAATCATTCAGTTAATTAATTAAAATAAATATTAAATTTATTTAAAATTTATTATTACAATCATTCTGCCCAACTTGATAAAACTTGGAAAGCAATTGGGGCAATATTGTACAAGAAAATGATATGACTAACATCAATGCGCTGACGATGGACCGTTAAAAACAATCTGAATTTCCAGTTCCAAAAAAATTAGTGGAACCAACGACCCCTTTCAAATAGTTGAAAAAAATAATGAAGAAAAAGAAGCCGTATAAATGATGTCTGGTGTTTGGCCTTTTTTTTAGAGATGCAAATGATGTCAACCTTGTCATCTTCACAATCTGCAACCAAATTGGCGTATTGCAATGCTCTCCATGTTATATACATCATGCAGAGCCAAGGATGTCCCATGTATGTTTGCTTTTATCATGATTCTCTCCATTTAGCATCAGAGTAGGATTGCCTTATTTTCTTTCTTTGGTCTATGAGAAGATCAGAACCCTTAAAAACCTTGGTACTGCCAGATGCTCCATTAGTCTGTTTCTGCTTTGAAGAGAATTTCAATCTCAGAAGCAAAGAATTTGTCATCACACCCATAGAACTTTAAGCCCATGAGAGCTCCAGCAATTGATGGAGTCAACATGGTCCCAGTTACTGGCAGCAACATGCCTGCCGCAATTGGAATTCCAACCTGCAAAAGTGTACAAGTAGCATTAAGACCAAATACTAGTTTTTAAGTGAAACAAAGCCCAAAAAAAAAAAAAAAGTTTTGGAGTTTTTTAAATCAATTTGCTATAAAATGACAGAATGAAGAGGAAAAAGATGAAAACTGACAGGCAATGAGAATTCACCTTAGCTCATTGGTTGAGCACTTCATTGAGGGAAGAAAAGCTAAACTAAACAATAAATTAGTATCCTTGCAGGAAGTGAAGGGGCAGAGCAGTTGTATTGTAAACGAGTCTAGATGAGGTTCGAACTAGGTCGTGCAAGCTTGGTTTGGTGAATCCGAGCAGTTGCTAACATGTCTTCAGTGTTTGAGATCAGTTTATGTTGCTCGCTATATGCACAATATATTCACAAAAGTTTCCTGTTAAGGCAGTGTAGGAGCAGGGCACTTAATTTTCAATGCTGGGCCACTGTTGTTAATTAGAACAAGCCAAACAAGTGTCTTCAGAAAGCAATTGTCAAAATGACACCTCCATGATGCAAAAGGAATTGGGAACCATTGAAGACCAAAATAATGCTCATTTAGCAGTAAACAAGTACAAATACTTCAATTAATATTCCATTTTGATTTCTGCTCTTAAATAACTATGATATGAATGTTCTCAAGTGATGCAAGCCAATTTAAAATGATTCCTTAAAGATGCTTTTGTCTTCTGAACAGTTTGCGATAGGCAAAAATCTAACAGAGACTAAGCACTAGGCATTTACAAGGTTCACTCAAATAACTGAGGTGAATAGAGAGTTTTCAGGCCGATCTAAAGATAGAAAAGGAAAATCCCAAATAAAAGAAAAGGAAGAAATATAAGGGAAAATAACCAACGACAAAAGAGTACATAATGAGAACAATGATGTCATGAATTCATTGACTCAACTCACTTTTGAAATGCACAAAACCAGTCTATTGCAAGAACATTCAAAGTGATCACGCCAACATTCAAGACTGACAGTCCATTTTCAAAAAATGTAAACAGCAGAGGGCAGGATGCAAAATGTTCAGACTCAGGGTCTAGTTTTTAATTTGAAAGGTGCAACGATATGATGGTTTACTTAAATCACAATGAATTTGAGTCCGGATGTGAAAATTTTATTAAAAATTGGTTTCATATTTTTCCCATACTAAAAATGCAGGGGGTTTGTGAGGAGGGGGGTATGGGAAGGAGCAAACAACAAAAAGATAAATATGAAAGGGTTGAGCAACTAAGATAGGATCACATATTCACAGCAAAAGCTAGTTGACAAAGCATAATTTGGCCTATTTGCAGTCATCATAAGAATAAGAAACTCCTATGAGTTAATGCTCCATTATTTCGATAGCATAACATGCAATGGGTTCCAGAAGTTTGTCATTCAGGTTGCACTACTGAATAAAAAGGCCATCGGCAACAAATCAGCACAATAGGGTGTTGACATCTTTATTCTCCCCCTTTCATTCTTGACTATTTGATAACTTCAACATTATTTTTATGTCCATTTATAAATGAAGTTCCTCTTCCGGCCAATATAGTGTCCTTTGCAGATATAAGTTGCTATATAATACACCCTGTTATTCATTCTTTGCAGGGAATAAACTCGAGAACTTTTTGCTAATACATAGTCCTCCATTTACATCAATTTTTTTTTCAACTCAGAGTTCATTTTTTGTAATCTATTGCTCATGAAATAGACAGCTATAATTCTGTAATGAACAAAACTTACAATGTTGTATGCAAAAGCCCACCAGAGATTTTGCTTCACTGTCTTCATGGTTAGCCTGCTTAGCTCCAATGCATCAAGCAACTGCATGGAAGCAATCTATGTCAATCATGTCATTCAGACACCAACAATAAAATGATACCAAAAAGCAATTATATATCCCAGTCATGTCCTGTCAAGCTGCAAGTAAACAAAATCAGATTCAGCAATTTGACTAAATCTAAGAAAATAGAGCAAACATTACAACAGAAACTAGGGACGCAAATTTAAGGAAAGACACTGATTGTTATTAGCTAAGTCCTCATACCGTAAATTTATAGGGTAACTTGCTGCCTCTGTAAGTCCTAAACTTACTAGAAATAGACATTAAATAATATAAATCCAAAAAGAAATTAGTAACAGACAAATACTGCTGTTCCTAAAAGAAATAGGAAACAAAAGTCAGCCATATAAGTTCTAAAAGAAATAGGAAAAAGAAAGGCAAAGAAAATAAATATACTATTCCAGTTATGACTAGGCTTAGATGCAACATGTGAAACCCACTAATTCTAATCCTTGTCATCCGAACAATCAAAATGTGGAGAAGAAAGTTGATTTTTATATGGCACAAAAGTCAACAGCTTATAGCTTAAGTCCAAAACTCCAAACCAACTTCAAAGAAACCCTAGCACGTTCTCTCTGTCAGACAGGGATACCTACACGTGTTTTAATGGCCTAACAAAGGATGATACAAAGTTCAAGATCACATTTCTCCACAAACACCAGTGTGGGATGTAATTAAATGAATGAAGAATTCGTATTAAAGGGCATGTGAAAAAAAACAGTGCTTACGAACTGAAAATGAGAGCTCATCTAGTGATATAACTAAAAAGGCAAATTGCATGATATATATATATATATATATATATATATATATATATATATGCTGCAAATAGTGAAAATAGCTGGTCCACTTTGGCTTGAGATAAAGGTATGTTCAGTCTCAGGCTGCTTGAATATCACCTCTCAATCTCATTTTAATCACTGGGGGGAAATTTGGGTGCGCCCTTGTACATTTTATTTTGCCATTTTTTTTAAAGATAGGCACAAGTCCAGAATTAAAAATTGACACTGCATTAGAGATCCATAATCATACGATTAAATCATATGATTTTCAGACACAAAGAGGCAACTTGCAATTTGGGCAGTCAATGTTATTAGCATTCATTACATTATATGCAAGTAAGGTAAAGATGCAATTTTTCCAATTACTGTGACAGCCTATCGCCAGTAAGCACGACAGAAGACACCTCACTGGCAGCTCCAACACCTCCACCCACGGCAATTCCAATATGTGATGATGCCAAGGCAGCAGCAAACATTATTTCCATCACCAACCATGGCTAATATGTTCTGACCCTTCTGAAGTTCAGTAATGAACTTCTTTTCATCAGGTTTAACTCCTGTTAACACCTACCATCCATAACACAGATTAGGAATCAAAGTAACTTTAGATGCATGATGTATCATTCATGAAAATTTTAAATGTGCCAATGTTTAAAATACTGGCAAAAGGCATTTAAAAGGAAAAAGATTTATAGTTTGAATCAGCTTCAAACCAAAGCAATGTTGCCAGTAAATTTCACATTTGAAATCAATCTAATTATTCCTGTCTGTACTCAAGCATCAAACTAGATTTAAATGATGATGAAATTTTAAAGTATTAATTAGATGAAGCTACTTGCAGAACTAGCAGCAAACAATACCAAAGTGTTTCACATTTTTCATTTTCTAACAGCTGTATGTACGATATGATAAATGATTCTTATCAACAAATCAAATTAGTTCATAAGCCTAATATTAAAGCCCCATTTACCAAAAACTGTATGACTTCTATAGGCATTATTTTGTTAATACTTCGCCACCAATCTTTCAAGACAACTTGTAAATTTCCCAGCACCAAGTTGCTACTGAACTAAAAGAACACGCCTAAAAGCAATGGAGTGCTTCAGTTTAATGCGCTTAATGAGATTAGTGTTTGCAATACATTTAAGCATTTGGTTGTTTTTGCTAAACTTTCATGACTAAAGACAAAAACGTTAATTATTAGCCAATATCTGATCAGACCCAACACTTTTAATAGGCTTAATTAGAATAATTTTTATTTTAATCATTGGGCGCAATTTCTGAAGATCTCTTGAGCATCAAATATAGACAAGTGAACAAATTTGAATGACTGAAAAAATTAACAATTACCTAGCTGGAACCAAAGCAAAGTTGCCGTTCTCTCCCTTTTTCTGACAATAGTCAAATACAAACTTGCCTAACAGCTTGTCATAAGGGTATTTAGTATTTGTACACATAAACCCCCTATAAGCAGTGCCTTGAAGCGCAAAGCGCAAAAAAAACGCTTGCCTGAATGAAGAAAGGAGCATAAGTTCTAAAATAATTTATTAGTAATATTATATAATATTACTAAAAACTAGAAATCATAAATTCATAATCATTAGCAAACAACAATCAAATAACAAAACTTGTGAAAAATCACTTCACAGGATAAAATAAAACTCCAAAACATTAAAAAAAAAAAAAAAAGAAAATCTATGAAATTATGGAGGAATCTAGTGTTTAAAGCTAACGATAGTAAATTAATAGCCCAAAAACTAAATATCACTATCTGACTCATCCTCTAAGTCCTCCATCCTTTGATCATCAAAATCAGATGCATATCCTTCAACATCTTTCTCATAATCATCTAAATCATCCTTGACATTTTTGAGTTGAAGTTGTAAAGTTGAGCATTATGTACTTGCACTGAACTCACTAACTTGGTTTGATTTCTTGTATTCCTAGTTGGTTCTCCAACACCGGTAGCTTTTGCATCAGCTCCTCAAGTCAAACCACCACTATCATCATCTGCAACTACTATCTCCTCTTCTGCATTCTCCTAATTTGTAACACCACCCTACCAACTAACCATTCATTAAATGACCCTTCTTACCCTAATTTTAAATTATATATTGTTTGCATTACAACTGTAGGTAACACTTAACAGCCACCAACTTTTCGTTTCTTTAAGAAAAACAAAACCTAACCTATGGCCTCTTAAAAGAGGTGCAACCAATCATATATGAAGCAGTGGGGCCCAATTGCACCTCACCTGAGCGCTTAAGCACATGAAGCGCTTGCTTTTGACTACACTGTCTATAAGTGCACATATGTAAACTGCCTAACCTAGTTTTGAAGGTTATGACCTTTCCAAATCCTCTCTTTCACTTTGTTTCAAGTTCGCTTTTACTATAATATGCTCTCATCTAGGAAATAATTCACTTTCTCCTCCATCAACTAAAGTGGGAAAGCGCATTCAATTTAAAAAAGCCCATCAAAAAAGTTATTTTGATGCAGACAACCATCAAATATCAAGATGTAAAATTTTAGCTAGTTCTTGAATAAAAGGAGACAGATAAGAGATCAGAACCAGAAATGCAAGAAATAACTATGGTATTATTAGACATGATAGAACAGATAAAAGCACTCCAATTATCCTTAGAAAGTGAAGAAAAATGCTTTGTCAGGTTGTGCAAGATCACATCTAAATAATAATAATAATAATAATAAAGATAATATTAACATAATGAGTTTTACCAGAAATAAGGGAATAGAAGGAACTTTAGATTTTCTAAGAAAGTGAAGGAAAAATGCTTTGTAAGGTTGATTGACCGCGTTTGGATGAAAAAATAATTAGTGGGAATTTTTGAGTTATTTTAATTTTAAAAATAACTAGCCACTTGGGGATTCTCATTTGGGATAAAACTAACTTTTGTTAACTCAAATCTTCAATTGTCTGAGATACTTTTCTTACCTTCTCCTTTGGGATATCAACAACAGATGCAACATAATCAGCAGTACTCATTTTGCGACCAGACAACATGTACACATTAATGCCTTGCTTGGACAAAGATTCAATGACATCCCTAGCATCTTCTCTAATCTGGTCGTCCAAGTATATAGCAGCACCAAGAACATTATCTACTCCGACATAAACAACTGAATGATTTTTAAGATCCTCCTCTTCTTGAAATGGATCCTCATAAACTCCTTGCCTATGGAGAAGAATCATTCAATTGAAATATGTCATAAACAGAGATCAGAGAACAATTAAATCACCAATGTGGAAGCAGAAGACCTTAAGTTTTATAATTAATGGTTACTGATTCCCCATTACCTTTGCCATGTTATATTTGAAAAATGCATCTAATAAGCAGAATATATTAGCATAAATTTGGCAAACTGTTGCATCATGGTATCCATCATGTGAAGGAGAAAAAGAGAAGAACAATAGTGCTATCTGTATTCCATATCTCACATAAATGTTAGGCTATAAACTAGACAAGTTGAACTAAAATTTGGCATGCTTAGGCTCAACAATTTTATGAAATTACTTCTGAATTTAGGTTCAAACTCAGCTCATTTTCCAAATAAGATAAATCCAACATCATTCATACTCAGATACTCATATAAGAAGCCAAAATAAATCTGAAAACTTCCTCAATTTAAATTATAATGAAACCATTAACTAATTTATTCAAAAGAGTGTCTGTATTGACAAAAATATCAATGAAATTAACCATTCTTATTCTCTTAATACTACTGCAGGTGATAGCATGTATAATGTTTAGGAACAAGCTACTAATACCATATTGAAAGGATAGTCTTTCTATACAACTCTTGTTGCTACTAACCGCCCCTAGAACAAATTATGTATATATGTGTGTGTGTCTGTGTGTGTGTGTGTGTGTCTGTCTAAAACTTGAAGTCCCTCAAATCATTAACGAGTCTATATCAGAGTTATGCACAAGAGCCTACACACAAGTTTTCTTGAAATCTTGAACAAGCTAAGTTTCTCTTTGCTCAAACTTGAGTAACCTTTAATGAATGAGTTCAAGACTCTTTCTTGAGCCAAGCCCCTACAAGTTTATGAGAAACTCGACTTATTCACGATTTGCATGCAATCTTGAACAAACTAAGTTTCACTTTGCCCAAACTTGACTAACTTTTAATGAATGAGTTCAAGAGTCTTTCTTGAGACAAGCCCCAACAAGCTTAAGAGCATTTTGACTCCTTCACAACAATAATTAATGTTGTTGCAGTTATTTCACTCCTAATACCAAATACAAGGTAATGGTTATACAACCATAAATCAAAATCATGACAGACATGCCATTGTAGCAGGTTGATTGATGATATGCCCTGCCATGCATGAATAAGTAATTTCTAGGACGCAATTTATATCACCAATAAAATACTGGTGAAGCAGGTACATATATAGATATTCAACATGGACACCATATTCATAAAATGATATCCCTGTGACAAGTTCTATAGTGTAAAATGCATATTAAAGATGTAACCCTACATATCAACCGGAATTACAAAAATGATTCCTAAAACTAACCCTATAATTTGCTATTAAGGCTAAGTTGAGCTGTAGGTACAGATAAAGAGTGATTTAAAATAATAGTAACTTGTGTATGTGTATTTTAATTATAGAAAGCTTATAATCATACAGTAGCAGATGCATCCCATATATATACACACACATGCACGCGCGCGCGCACACTCACATATACACACACCATATTCATTCTTTTACTTAATATCTTGTGCCTTTTGAATACTAAAAGATGGCTCAGGAACAATTTCATGTAGATCCCTAGATTTTCCTGTCGGTGCTAGTAACCCAAATTATTTTGCTCTTATTTTGTCACCATTATAGATGGCATTTCTGTTATTTGAAAACCCTAGGGAGAAATTCCCTCCTGGTGTTTATTAAATTAAAAATGCTGTAAAGTATCAATTACAATTATCAATTAAAGGTTCAAAAACTAAGTGAAGTTTATTGCCTGATGCGTTCTCTTTTATACCTGCAAAGTTCTGAAACATTCAAACGTTTACTTTCATATAGTTCGATGGCATGATTTATATGCGGAACACACTTTGTGTTTAATGGTTCACTGAAGGCAAAACATAAGTAACCCAAAGGCTCATATCATAATAACTTGGATGACTGGTAAGCCAAAGGCAATGTAAACTCAAATCCCCATCACAATGGCTTTTATCATGTGGTCTGAACGTAAAAGTTATATCAGTATATTTCTGCCAAGGAAAAAACCCCTTAATATACACATGTGTCTAGTTGTTTACAAGGAAACAACCCCTAAATGATAGAGAGAATAAAATAGAATTGGAAACAAATAAAATAATATCTCAGCTGTCAAATAAGGAAAACTATTTATTCCAAATATATCTAACACTCCCCCTCAAGCTGGTGAATGAATGTCCTGCATTCCCAGCTTGCTAGTTAATTCTCGGAACTTCTGAGTAGGCAATCCCTTGGTCAGCATATCTGCAATTTGTTCTTCTGACCTGATGTAGGGAATACTTATAATGCCAGATTCAAATTTTTCTTTAATGAAATGTCAATCTATCTCCACATGCTTGGTTCTATCATGCTGAACTGGATTATGTGCAATACTGATTGCAGATTGATCACAATACAATTTCATATTTCCATCCCTTTCAATCTTCAAGTCATCTAGGATAATTTTAATCCACAGCAGTTCACATATTCCAAGTGCCATGGCTCTGAATTCAGCCTCAGCACTTGATCTTGACACCACATTCTGCTTTTTACTTCTCCAAGTCACAAGATTTTCCCCAAGAAATGTACAATGACCTGTAATGGATCTTCTATTAGTTAATGACCCTCCATAATCTGCATCAGTATAGGCTTTGATCATTAGCTCATTATTCTGCTGAACAAAGTTCCATTTCCAGGTGTAGATTTCAAATACTGAAGAATTCTTTGAACAGCCTGCATATGTTCTTTTCCTGGATCATGCATAAATTGGCTGACTACACTGACTGCATAGGCAATATCAGGTCTTGTATGAGACAAGTAAATTAATCTTCCTACTAACCTTCGGTATCTACCTTTGACAGCCATGTCTCCCCCTCTTTCTCCTAAGCGGCGATCTCGCTCAATAGGTGTTTCAGCTGGTTTAATTCCAACGCAGCCAATTTCTTTAAGTAAATCTAGGATATACTTCCTTTGAGAAAGAAATATTCCTTCTTTTGAGCAAGCTACCTCAATGCCCAAGAAGTATTTAAGCCTTCCAAGGTCCTTGATTTCAAATTCTTGAGCTAGTTCTTCTTTCAACTTCGCCCTCCCAACTAAGTCATTTCCAGTCACAATGATGTCATCCACATATACCAAGAGAGCAGTCACTTTGCCTTGGGCTGAATGCTTGATAAAGAGAGTATGATCTCCTCTACTTTGTCTATAATTCATTCTTTGCATAGCCTTTGTAAACCTTTCAAACCAAGCACGTGGTGATTGTTTTAGCCCATAGAGAACCTTTTTAAGATGACAACCCTTGTTCCAAAGTTTTCACAGAACCCTGCCAGTGGTTCCATAACTACCTCCTGTTCTAGATCTCCATCCAAGAATGCATTTTTAACATCAAACTGTTGAAGAGACCAATTAAAATGTGCCACCAATCCTATCAGAATCCTGACTCTGTTCATCTTAGCCACTGGTGCAAAAGTCTCCAAAGTAGTCTATCCCAAATTTTTGTGTATACCCTTTGGCAACTAATCTTGCTTCATATCGTTTCAGAGATCCATTAGCCCTATATTTTTTGCTAAACACCCACCTGCATCCAACTAGCTTTACTCCCTTTGGTTTGGCAACAATGTCCCATGTTCTATTCTTTTCCAAAGCACCCATTTCCTCTCTCATGGCTTGAGTCCAATTCCTGTCATTCAATGCATCCTGTACAGTTTTCGGAATCTCTATTGAATTGATAGACGTGAGAAAAGATTTGTGTCTAGGTGAAAGCTTGTGATAAGAGACAGTGGGAAATAGGATGTTGGGTACAACTCCTAGTTCCCTTTCTATGAGCTATAGGTAAGATCAAATCATTACAAATACTAGAAGGAAAAGTGGGAGAAACACCTGCTGAATTTTTTTGTGATTCAGTCACCAAAGCTGGTTTAGATGATTGGATGTGCTTTGAGATTGGTTCAGCCTTTTCCTTCCTTGAATAAGTTAAAGGCGGTTCCTTCCATTTTTTTTGTTTTTGGCTCAGCTGGTTCTGTTTGTTCTTCAGGGGCAGCAATCTGTTGAATAGGTAGCAAGTCAGATGGTACACATGTGTCTGGTAAGGATTCAATGGCTGAAGGAATTGATGAAGTGGATGCTAGTGGTGGTTCAATGCTTGGTTGGCTTGATGGCAGAATAGAGCTAGACATTGATGGCAAAACATAGCTAGACATGGATGGTGACTCGAGAATAAGAGACTAGAAAGGACCTAAATGATCTCTACCATCGGCATTCTCACTCCCCCCTCCTGACGATGAGAGTTGAGTACTGAAAAATAAGGGACAGATTCACAAAATGTAACATCCATGGAGACAGAATTTCTTAGAAGGTAGATGATAACATTTGTTACCCTTTTGATTGTTGGAATAACCAAGAAAAAAACACATTAAAAAACACATTTTTTGGCCCAGGGATCAAGCTTACTCCAAAATTGTTTATCAATGTGCACAAAAGCAACACATCCAAATACTTTTGGAGTAGGAAATCCATGAAACAAATAATAATGAAAAAATTTAGAAATAGTATGAATTGGACTCTTATTGTCAAGAGAGCGAGAAGGAACCCTGTTGATAAGAAATGCAGCAATAAGAACTGCTTCACTCCAAAAATATTTAGGTACATTCATTTGGAAAAGAAGGGCTCTAGTGATATTAAGAAGATGCCGATTTTTTCTCTCAGCAATTCCATTTTGTTGTGGGGTATTTACACACGAAGACTCATGAACGATCCCAACTTTGTCAAAGAAGGAGTTAAGAGTTTGACTGAAATATCCTTTGGCATTATCAGATCTGATTCTTTTGAAATAAACACCAAATTAAGTGTGAAGTAATTTATGGAGTGAAGGAATAATGGAACAAACTTCAGATTTATCTTTCATAAGATAAAGCCAAGTAACTTTAGTACAATCATCTATGAAAGAAATAAACCAACAAGCCCCATTCACATTAGGAATTTCAGAAGGCCCCCAAACATCAGTATGAATGGTTAAGAAGAACTTTTATTGATAATTGGAAATGACACTCGGTGGTGTTTAGCAAGTTCACAAACTTCACAATGGAAGGTACTAACATCAACGTTCCCAAACAAAGAGGGAAACATATTTTTTAATAAAAACAAAGATGGGTAGCCGAGCCTATAATGTTTAAACCAAATTCTAGTAGAAACAGAAGAACAAATAAAAACCAGCCGAGTTTCTTTATTCTTAGGGATGCCTTTCATCTCAAGGTAATATAGGTCATCTTGCTCTCTAGCCCATCCAATCACCTTCCCCGAGTTCCGTTCCTGAAATACACAAAATTAAGATAAAAAATTGCAAAGCAATTCAGGGATTTCGTGATTTGGTAGCTAGAGATAAGGTTGGATGTGAGGTTAGGTGCCTGAAGAGCATATTTTAAAGGCAAAGAAGGTGATAAAGCAATATTACCATGTCCAACAACCAGCATGTGTTTTCCATTAGCAACAGTAATAAATTGCTCATTAGAACAAAGTTCATATGTATCAAAAAAATTAGAGACATAGGTCGTGATCTATTACACCAGAATCAACTATCCCAGTGTCTGAGAAAACCGTATTATTTGCATTGAAAGAAGAAGAGATCAGACCCTTATCTGATTGAGTCAATGAGCATGAGTTGGATGATAATGTCTCCAAAAAATTCTTTAGTTTTTTAATCTCCTCATCATTGAGTCCTTTGAATGATCCTTTGTCTTCATTAGAGGGTTGTCTAGAATTTGTCTCTTGTTTTGTAAGATTTGTTTGACTTCTCTAATTTTTTATTCTACTCAACACTTGCTCTTTTCCATGCAACTTGAAGCAGATATCTCATGTGGTGTGTTTCTTTACAGTGAGTGCACCAAAGATCATCACGGAAGCATGCTTTGGTTGGGTCTCCCTTATTCTCAATCCTTTGCCAACCACGCCCATTATTGCCTGTAGCTGTGACCATAGCAGAACTAGCAGCTGTGGAATTAACATCTAGCATCACTATTCTTCAGCTTTCTTCCCCTCGAATGATGGAAAATGCTTCACTCAAACCCAAGAATTTAGACCCTAACCTGATCAAATTCAGCATTTAGGCCTCCCAAAAAATCAAACACTCGGTTCCTTTCTCTTTCTTGGAGTAGCATTTGAGTATCTTCAGCTGAACTCAGTTTCAAATTCTGATATAAGTCTATTTCTTGCCATAGACTGGTCATCACATTACAATACTCTGTAATTGAAAGATTACCTTGCTTGGTATTAACAATCTTAGTTCTGATCTCATACATGATTGAATCATCTTGATCTTTGGACTAGGTACTGTGCACCGCCCCTCACACTTCTTTAGCAGATTCAAAGAACATATAATTACAGCTTATATCCAGCTGCATGGAATTCGGCATCCATGTCATGATGACAGTGTCATCAATATCTCATGCCTTGAATTTTGAATCTTCATAGGTTGGTGCTTCTCCAACAATATGATTGAGTTTGTCCTTCCCTTTGAGAAGAAGTTTCACAATTCTAGCCCATTGCAGGTAATTCTTGCCATCTAAGCGAAACCCTAAGTTCTAAAGTTCATTAGAAGCAGAGTTCCTTGATAAATCAAGTAAAGTATTTTGAAGGGCAGCAGAAGTTGGACTAGGTATCTTTGAATTTGTGTCGAGGATGTCTGACATCTTAAAGCAGTGGTGTCAATAAAGGTCAATAAACTAGGAACACAATAAGACAAGGCAATAAAGGCCAAGATGGATGACTGCAAAAAGAAACCCTACGGAGGCTCTGATACCATGAATGTAAAAATTCTATCAGAATATTTCTCAGGGAAAAAACTCCTTAATATATACAAGTGTGTCTAGATGTTTGCAAGGAAACAACCCCATCTAGATGTTTACAAGGAAACAACCCTAAATGATAGGGAGAATAAAATAGCATAGGAAACAAATAAAATAATATCTCAGCTGTCAAATAAGGAAAACTATTTATTCCAAAAATATCTAACATGACCCATAAAAATAATGGCAAACTGGATCCCTGTTAGTAATCTACCCTGAGTGCAATTAATATTACAAATTTTCAAGAAAATTGCACCGAAAATAGAACATAGAGATCAAACTGCATGAAATTAAATAACAAAACGTAAAGTTAATCAGAGAAAAGTTATTAAAGATTATGGATTAAATGTTTCTTTGGACCAAGATATAATTAACTGAGTAGACATACAACAATCTTATATTGAATTGCGGCACTCATCTTGATAAATACAACAAGGGCTGTCCACTATCCGGCTTGAACCGAGAAACCAAACCAAACTGACTTTGGTTCAGTGTGACTGAATTTAAAAATTAGTTTGGTTCGGTTTTTCGTTTAAAAAAGTTTGGTTAATTTGGTTCAATTCAATTTTATTTTTTAAAACTAAATCAAACTGAATAAACCAAATTTTTTATAAAAAAAAAAAGAATTTTTTAAACAAATGATATAATAAAAATTTTTAATTAAAAATAAATTAAATATACTCTACATATACATATAATTAATATATAATAAGTTTCATTTGTATAAATAATCAAAATAATATAATTTATAATAAAAAATTTCAAAAAATTATTTTAAAAAACAGTTCAAACTGAATCGAACCAAGCTTAGTTCAGTTTGTTTTGATTTGAAAAAATTTTGATTCGATTCAATTCTTATATATTTAAAATTCGGTTCATTTGATTTTACTAAAATCGAACTGCACCGAACCAACCAATGGGCAGCCCTAAATATACATAAGGATCTATTCTTCAAGCTTGGAAGCACAAACTTTTAGAGCATAAAGTAAAAATTCCAAGACAATAGCAGAACTCTTAGGTCTCGCCAGAGGAATCTAGTTTACTTGCCATTAATTATCAACGCAATCAATACAAGAAGATTGTGAAGCACCTAACAATTGCAGACATAAACAGAACAATGAGTAAAATACCTTTTAACCCAATCTAGTGTTCCAATGGTAGCTACAGCACCAGACCCCAGGTTCCTCCATGAATGTTCCATCAGTCACCTGCTAAAAAAGGTTTTCAGTGAAAATTTTCAAACATGCCAAAGACCCAACTAGTTCCTCT
The DNA here is from genome assembly GCA_949677035.1 of Omphalea diandra. Lineage (NCBI taxonomy): Eukaryota > Viridiplantae > Streptophyta > Magnoliopsida > Malpighiales > Euphorbiaceae > Omphalea > Omphalea diandra. Next base: position 61,482 of record CATIWR010193991.1, read on the forward strand.
ATGAACGTTCCATTTTCTGTGAGAAATTGCAAACATACAAAAAGCCTAACCTGTCTTATTTTTGTATCAGCTACTGATATGTCATGGTTATACGAGGTTCTGTATTGCAGACTTAAAAATATGCTGGATATTGTTTAGTATCTAGGGAATAGCAAACTGGAGATGCCTGGTATATGCAAGCCAGTCCAGCATCAAAATTTGTGATGTTTATATTCAAATTTATGCCTATATTTTCTTGTGAAAATTTCTGGGGATCAAAATACGTAGTACGATTGTGTATCCATAGTTTCTAAGGCATCTGTGGTAGACCAGAACTATATTAACAGAATTCAATGCAATAAATTTTTTAATTCCTTATTCCATTGAATTTTTGTTTGATAACATTCAATTACATTCACAAAACATGCATATAACATTCGCATGCCAATGTATAAGTATTTTAATTATTACTCTGCGTGATGTCCAGAATTTCTCAAAATTGCCGTATTGATTTATTATTTTCAGTTTATACTTGATGATCTACAATTCATTACTCTTATTATTTTTGGCACAAAATAGTAACCAACAGTATTCAAGATTTAATACACACATTCTTTCATGATAAACATACAAAAATACGTGTTTGGTATTATGATAATGTGGCCCTGCTTTTGCATAAATCATCCTTTTGGTGATTTCTAGAGGGAGAATTTATTCTAATAATTGCCTATGTTCAGTTTTAAGTTTGTAATTGGTTTATTTTATTTTTTGATCCAGCCATGAAATCCATAATGGTTAAACTAAAATGAGCATAAAAGAACTCATTTCATTTGGTATTTGTAACCTCCAAAAATTGAATAAAACCAGGAGTGGCAATGATGGTGTGCAGCATTAGGAGCTGATGCCAGTGGTGGTGCACTGATTTAAAACTATGCCCCTTTATAATGAGTGGACAGGGTAGGTAAAAAGTTAGGCTCAAATTTGCCACTTCTAATTGCAGTGGCCACATATGCTGAATAGGAAGTGCATATGAAAGCCAACTAGAAGACGTAAATTCTTCAAGCTTACAAAGAAATACCTTCACATTCTTACAACCAACAGCCAGAGCATCTTCTACAACAGCTTTTCCAACAGGATGAATAGTATTTGATTCTACACCAGCAGCTAATTTCAGAACTTCAACTTCAGACCATGTAGGATTTGAATTTAGTCTGCAACAATGCACATTGGTTCCAACTAAGAATGCAATACAGCATCCCTATATCAGAATATTTATTTTATATGGGTCAGATCGTAAGTCATTCCATTACAACAGTTCCTAATCATGCAAGCATCGAATAGACCTATGTCTTTGTATTTTCTGGAAATTGTTAAACCTGAGACTGTTAAAGGCCTTCAATTTGACATTTTAAGATTTAGCCTAAGAATGAGTTAAAAAAAATATCGAGCATGTAAGAGCATGTCATGTGACCATAAATACATTACCTAGTGCATAGAAATGACAAAAAGATTCAAATAATATAGGGTACAAAAGACCATAAGCACATCACAAGTAACACTAGAATCAAAACAACCTTAAATCAAACAGGTAATAGAATTAACAAAAATGAAAGCTTTTCCAGTCAGAGTGAATGAGTGATTGGGTGACTCATGCATCATATAGTTTCATGTTTCACCTAGGAATAAATGACAGCAGATGCTGCTTCTTTCTTGATAAAGTGATGATAATGCTTCATGATAGGCACCTCTAACAAGTTGCATCCTGAGATGAAATCATTTTGAAGTTTTTGGTTTGCTATTTTCTTTCCCTCCTTTTAGAGCGAAAGAAAATACAAATGAAGAAAGAAAAGAAATACAAAATTGCAGAATAAGATGCTGAAGTTACAGAATAAATGAATTAAGAACAAACCAAACGGGAAAAAATGATTTTTATGTCTCCATGTGAGTATATTCAAGCACGCTGAGTATCATTGTTTTAATACATCTCTCCATTTTCACAGATTCACCTTCTGATTGAGTATAACCACAACTAAAAAGGACAGACAGAAACATCAGTTAATCCCTACAATTTTTTTTTCTTTTTTGGGGGGGAGGAGGACAAAACTAGACATAGTATTGTGAGAGAAGACAAGGCTTCAATTAGTTCTTGAAGAATATTCCTGCCAAAACTGATGTTATATTATCACTAGGATAAAATTCACTTTTCTAATTATGGATTTTAACAAATGCTGGCATTACAAACAAAACATCAAGCACAACAATCATGTAATCTCATAGTAGAAGGAGAACTTCAGCCACAACTCAACTGTGTATCTGTATTTTTCACTCCTCCAAGAGTAACAACCTTAGTCACAACAGGCCTGCCCATTGTCAAGGTCCCTGTTTTGTCAAACACAATGGTCTTCACTATTGAAAACTTCTCTAAAATACTTCCACCACGCAAAAGTCACCCTCTTGCTGCACCCAAAGAGGTTCCAACCTTGAAATAAAAAAATTTTAGAAAGTGGTTAAAAAGAACAAGGAAGGAAGGAACAAATAGTGGTTATGATCAATCAAAATCTCTTAATTAAATTTGAAAAACAATTATCTATGTGGTAAGCAAAAGAGGATACCAGCACAGCAGTTGGCGTGACTAAACCAAGTGCACATGGACATGCAATAACCTGCATTCAGGATATAGATATTTACTACTGCATCTAGAATAATAACAAAGAATTAAGCACTCTGAAACAATCAAAGTATGAAAAACATAAAATTATCCTTTTTTTTTTTTTAATCTGTGGTCAGGAAGTTAAGGTTGGATAATGAAATTCATATCAGAGTTTTCCTTCAAGATTATGACACAAACTGAGCATCTAAACCTGAAATCCTTTAACAAACAATAACAGAAACTAGTTATGATAGCTACCTTCCATAGCCACAGCTATAAAATCCTCAGATGAGTGGTTTCACATACTGCAAAAGATGAGGTACAATGTTCTTTCATCTTTTCCAAATTAAAACTTGAATGGTGCCACCATCCTATGCTCACATGTTTTAATCAAGAATGCAGGGAACTCAATTAGAATTAATTTCGTCCAAGTTTTTCAGATGATAACTAATGCAGGAAAGGTTGAGGGACCAGCCTACAACAGCTTTTATGACGGGCACATGGTATAGGATTTTGAGGATACAATTTTAAGGAAAAATTGAGCTAGGGTTAATAGTTTGATTTATTATGATTACAAAGAGAAATGAGAAATTGCAGATTGTTCTGAAACTGTGAGCAGCAACAAATTACTGTAGCAGCATAAGAAAGAAACAGCAGTAGAGTGGAAGGAGAAGAAGAGAGAGTGGAGAGGGAATAGAGAGAAAAGAGAAGAGAATATGCACCAAGCCTTCCAAATCTAATATTCACCCATTTTAATGCCTATAAAATAGCTATTTATAGCTAATTATAAAGCTTTAGTTAATTCTACTACTCTGACTAGATAAGAGATCCCAAACTATAAAGATTCTAAATTTACTCAAACTAAGAAAATTCTAAACCAACACTAAATAAGATAGAATGCCAACAACTTTTTGAATGTTCCTATTAGTTATAAAATTTCTACTTCCATCACCACAGACCCCCTATCACATAATACTCAACAACTTTATGAATATTCCTAAAGATAATAAAATTTCTAATTCCATCACCACAATCCCCAATCACATAATCCTCTGCCACAACATGAATACATCTATAGTGAAATTTTCAGTTCTTAGAAGTTAGCATTTCCCAGGAATCATCTTAGATTGTGTGTTTTTTGAAAAGCTCAGCATACCATAAGCAGCATAACCTCCCATCTAAAGAGTGTATTTGCAGTTTCAAAGATCAATACCCTCACTCCTATCACTTAAAGGATCCAGATTGGGGGGATAGACGGCCTTAGGCCAGGAAACAAATGTCTTCGCAAGCAAGGATGGTTGACCCACTTAATACTAAACCTTGAACTCCGTAATTAGAAATTATAACAGAAGTATGAATTTCATAATTGAGAATTAAATTAAAAACTTAATTTGTTTTCCTTGACCACACTGATAAATAAGTTGACTTACTCTACCTGTGATAGGACCAACCATCGTGTCTGAGGAAGACACTTGTAACAAATATTCAGAATCGAAATGTCCAACTGATAGCATAGTCATCTTTTGACATAGTAATGTATCAAGTCAGAACAAATACCGTAACTTTACTAATCAGACCAAGCATGGAAATGGTTTTTTTTTTTTTTTTCTTTCCAAATGATGTTAAGGGGAAAATGGATACCAACATAAAAACAGAGATAAGATGAAACAGGATGCTAAACTATTCAAAAGATAATTATGACTTACAAGGCTCCAGAAAGCTGACACTAATGAGTGTTACTACAATAACTATGAAAATAATGTCAACGAGACACATTTCTGAAGGATTGACATCAAAGAATCAGATCGGACTAAGTGTCATACCAAAACACTGCAAGAGAGCTGTAGAGCCAGTGAAACTGGATTTCCATGACGAATGGCAGTAGGGAGTACACGTGTCCCAAACAAGTTCCAGAACATAAACGTAGCAGCCGAGAGTGCCATTACTCCATAAGTAAATTGCCCAGACACCTAGCAATGCATGAGAAAAATTGAAAAAGAAAAGGAAGTTTTTTAGTACACCTCAACCAGTAAGAAGATTGAACATGCATGAACACATTTATACCTAAAAACTTGTTATTTAATATTTTTACACTTTTGGTAGCAACACAAAATAAGCAATTGAAAAGAAAAAGAAGAAAAATAAAAGCATGAAGAGCAATGAGTGTGGGGCACATAATAGGCTTAGGATTGAATGATACTGCTAGAACAGTACATAATCTGTACACTAAAATCTCAAAAGCATCCATACTATCTGTCCTCATTAATAAAGATGTTCTTAAAACAATAAAATACACTGTTTCGCAATGCTCATATTCTATAACTTATTCATCCACAATGCTGGCCGTTAGTTTCAACTCATTAAATCAATTGAAGCAAAAATAGCTTTTTACCCAACCTTTTGGGCTTTTCTTTTTATTTTCTTCCTGAAATCCTAGATTTTCAAATCCTAATCAAGCACAAGAGGACAATTAAGATACGTCCGAAACATGTTCTACATGAAGAAGACAAAATTGAATTACAAAATCCAAAAATACAGCAATTTAAGGGCCTATTCACGTATGGAAATAGTTGTCTGTATTCAATCTCTAGATTTCATTTTATGGAAAATCCTTATCAAATTGGAAAACACATTCATTTGTCAAGGATAGAAAACTATTTTTGATCTTGAAAATTGGAAAACATTTCTTTATGGCAATTATTTCTGCCATATATCATTACATAATTTACAACTAAGTCATTTCTTTGATTTCTTCACATTTAGTAACTTTTCTATTAAATATCTAAAATTGAATATAAATTTACTGAATAACAAGTACTGCATTCCTGTCCTACCATTGAATGTTTCAACATTGATTCGTTGAAGAGATACTTCTCCTTATAAAGTGACGTATCGAAAGAGTAAGAATCATAAGAATTAGAAAAGGAAAACATGATAAGATGAGAGGGGATGTTGAAATGAATTGTATGGTTAGAAGACAAAAAACAAAGAAAAAAAATATAAATTACTTAATCTACAGAAAACTTGATTAGTAATATAATTAACTTTTTAAGTGAAAATCAGGGAAAACTGAAAATGTAAAAAAGAAATTGTATGGTAGAAGATTGCAAAGAAAAAGACGAAGAAAAAGAAAGGTGGTGTATGTAAAAAAAAAAAAAAAACGCAAGCAGCAAAAGTAATTGAAAAAACAGAGAATGAGAGAAATTCAAATGCTGGTCCCATTAGAAGAAAAAAGGACCAGGTGAGTGAAAAGAAAAGGAATAAATGCAAAAAAAAATAAAAAGAATAAAAGATACCGCAAAATGAGGGGGAAGCCACTGATAACAAAATAAGAAACAAAACAAAAGAATGAAAAAAATAAATTGAACTGAAATTAGAAACAAACAATAGAAAAAAAAAAAAAAGAAAAAAGAGTTTTGGTGCTGGAATTTGAACCAAATTCGTGATCGCCAAAGAGTTTGAGAACACATCTTCTTCAAATGGAAAACACCCCCTTATTGTTAAAGAAAAATCATAGAGAACATGTTAAAGTTGTTTTGTAAGGACCTGCCTTATCTATGAAATTTCCACTCAAAAGAAAAGTATGAAACAGGAGAATCCAAAAATTGGAGAATAGTCGGTCCAATGTTACTAAGGCTGTCCATGAATTTTTATTTTTTTTTTAATTTTCTTATGGGGAAGTTATAGGGGCATGTGAATGCTACAGCATTAACAATTATTCCAAAGGTTAAATCTCCTGAGTCTCTTGGGAAGTACAGACCAATTGCTTGCTGTAATATCTTGCTGATGAGTATAACTAAGACTCCTACAGGCAGGATTAGTAGATATCTTGGTTCCTTAATCAGTTCAAATCAGTCTGCCCTCGTTGAGGGAAGGAGTATCATTGACAATGTTGTGTTGGCTCATGAGTTGGTGCACAATTATCACAGGAATCAGATTCACTTAGATGTGCTCTCAAAGTGGACTTGAGAAAACTTATGACTCAGTTGAATGGGATTTCCCAAATGAAGAATTATTGAGCTTTCGATCTCCCACAAGCTTATTCTGACTTGTGTGAGATCTGTCAAACTCTCTGCGGTGGTGAATGGATCTACAAAAGGCTACTTTTCAGGGAAAAAAGGTTTCAGGCAAGGTGAGCCTACGTCACCTTTGCTTTTTTGTTCTTGTTGTGGAGTATCATTCTAGAGCTTCAAAGGTGAAAATTGATGGTACTTTCAAATTCCAACAAGGCTGCAAGAATTTGAAAATCAATCATTTATGCTTTGTTGATGATTTATTTCTATTTCGCTATGGTGATTTGAATTCTACTACTCAATTGATCTATTCTTGCTGATTTTCAAAGAGTTTTTGGCCTGTGTGTTAACCAGGAGAAGAGTCATATTTGGTGGTGTTGAGCTTCAGGTGAAGCAACAGATTTTAGAGGTTCTGAAATTTCAGGAGGGAGTTTTGCCAGTGAAATACTTGGGAGTCCCTTGAATATCTACAAGGTCAAATAAGGATCATTACAAAGTTTTGATTCATAGGATTACTCAGAGAATTAATGGTTGGTCTATAAAGTTTCTCTCTTATGCAGGCAGATTAGAATTAATAAATTGTGTGTTGATGAGCTGTCATTTATATGGCATCTGATATTCACACTGCCAAAAACTATTACAAGGTAAATTGAAAAGAAATACAAAGAATTTCTGTGGAAGGGGTTTTCAAGCAGCCATAAGTCTAGCCTGTTGATTGGCATACTGGCTGCAGATCTAAAAGTGCAGGAGGGCTAGGTGTTAAAGATATTGAATTGTGGGATAAAGCAACCATTATGAAGATTATTTGGAAGCTTCTTCAAGAGAAAGCTAACTTATAGGCCATTTGGGTGAACAAAAACAAGCTCAATAAGTTGACTTATTACGGCATTACTAAGTTGTATAATGCATTCTGGAGCTGCAGGAATCTCATTAAGCTGAGGTCTGATCTCAAATAGTTAGTTGAATGTAAGGTGGGAAATGGTTGGAATGCTTTCTTTTGGACGAATCCGTGGCTTCATGGATGACTATTGTTGAGAAATTTCCAAGTATTAGCATTACCAATTCCGACATTTTCTCAAGTGCTACAGTAGCTGATCTATGGAGAAGGGTAAACTGGATCTTGCCTCATCCTATTGATGATATCACAATACAAACATGGAATTATTTGAGAAACAATTGTGTTGAACCCAAATTGTAAAGACAGTCTTGTGGAAAGCAAAGTGTAGCATTTTTTTCTCTAAGGTCAGCTTGTCTTGCTTTACAACCTTCAGCTGTTAAAGTTTCTTGTTTGAAGCTTGGGTAAACCAAATTGCTATTTCTAACAGTTCAAATTGGGGCATCGTATTATAACACCTGTCTCCCAAAGTTCAACATGATAATAGATGTATGTTTGAGGATCAAGTAATAAATAAAGAAGGAATTGCTTGTTCCTTCAACATGAATTCATAGCTAATAGGCTTTTCAAGAGTAAAAAGAATAAAGTGAATTCATGAATTTGCCCAAAACTCCATTCATGCACTGGTGAATCACTTTTTATTATCTTCCAGAAGAACCACACGATACAATAGACTAAACAACAAAAAATTAGTACCAATGCATGACTATGCAGGCACGAAGATTAAGGGTAGAAACAATGCTTGAGATATTTGCAATTCAAATAACTTATCCATTGAAAAATTTTTTAATCAAACCAATTTTACAGGTTCAGCAAAAATATAAAATGAACCAGTGTAACCAGTTCACCATGTTTAACAGTTCCTGTTTTGCTCTTTTAATAACTCCTATAAGGAAAGAGAGAACTAATCAAATACTTACAACTCTAGGTTTCACTAATACTATTTCATATTGTTATCAAAATTGAAGTACACTAATTAATCACTTAATCTAATGTAAATTTGGAAAATAATAAAAAATTGTTCTTTTCTATCAATTTCAATAGTCAAATAAGAAACCACATTTCCTATAGAACATATTTTACAAGCATCTCATAATTGAAACAAATGTTGTTATCAATTATAAAATACATAATTAGATAATAACTGTTCTAGACAGGTACCCAATGACTGCCAAATTCAAAAATCAAACCCAAAAATTGGAGAAAAGATAATTCAACTCAACCTGCTCAGTTCAGTTGCCCAAATTTTCCATGGTGGTTTTTCAGGTTTGGACAATTTTTTGGGTTTGTGTATTGTTTGAGCACCCCTCGGAAAGACCACAACTACAATCAGTTCTTTCCCCAGTGATTATAAAAACAAGAAGCCAGAAAATCAAACCCTGATGTCAACATTTGGTTCTCATCTCAACCAGAAAATCCAAGGTCATTTATCAAGAAAAATTTTGCAGTAGCATCTTACTCAAAGCACCTTGCACATCAGATGCTCTTTAATAATATGCAAGATCGCTGAATGCTTTCAGCCCTACAGTGGAAATGATTTAACTTTGCACCAATAATTTTAAAGTAAAAAATGTCAATTATCAAAATTATGCACATATATATTATTATAAATAAAAATATTGCGAGGCAATGATACAGCACATCAAATGAAATCAATAAAAATTGACAAAATAAAAAAAAAATGCAAACTTTGAACACAATTACAATGTCAAAAGAAAGATACAGAAAGGAAACCTTGTCAGCCAATGGTTGAATTGGAGCCTCGTTGATTTGTGCTTCCTCCACCAAACGAACAATGCCTCCTATGGCAGTCTCACCACCTGGTCTCCGTAGTTCAACTTTTAGAGTTCCATTGAGGTCTATACTTCCAGCTGCTACTTGACTCTAGCACAGGAATAAATCCAATGTAACTAGAGACACCAAGGTAATCAGGGAAACAAGAAATACTGAGTTTTTATATGTAACTCGAGTAGTACCCCAGGTAGTTTAGTCACTGGCAATGGCTCCCCTGTAAAGCGTGACTCATCAATGGTGCTTCGACAAGCTCTAACTATTCCATCGGCTGGGACACAATCCTAAAATAACAAAAAGGAAGTATCTATCGATGGATTCAAGTTGATCAAATCTTTGACAAAAAGCAACAGATATCTTAACTAAGAAATCTTGAACTGGAAAGGGAAGGAGAGGAAAAAGATAAGCATAATGAGAGCCAAGATATTATAGAGACTTAATCTAAGATAGAAAAGCTCAGCATCCACCAAATATGGAGATTGTAGAAAATAGCATATGGAGGAAAGCGAGTTCTTTACTCACTCCAGGTAATACAACAATTTGGTCTCCAACAGAAAGATTGGTACGAGGAACTTCAACAGTTGATCCTAGGTCTTTTGCATCACCATGAACTAGAAGGCGAGCTTTAGACGGTAAAATACTTAGAAGTCCAGTCATGTCACTGGTTGCTCTAATTTTGGTTCTTTGTTCAAGATTCCTTCCTAGCAAGACAAAAGCTATCAACATAATTGGCTCCTCAAAAAAGGCCTTCCAACCCTGTTCATACAGCATCCATTCAACAGCAAGCATCAGCTGATGACATCATTTATATGCTAGCCTAATCATCCATTTAAAAAGCAATAACTACATTTCAAAGAAAATAAAATGAAGACTAGCACACAAATATGAAACAGAAAACTTGATGCAATAACCAAGTACAACCCATGAGATCTAAAACTATGTTTAATATTTGGATACCAGAAACAATAATCATGTCTGTTTAAGATAGTCACTTAAATAATACATCAACAAGCAAATAGAACTCCCACTTTAATAATTGATCACACATATTATATATATCATTCATGATGATAGCCAGATTAGATTAGCATGTATGTCAACAAACAACTTGTATATGCATGATGGAATTGTTAGCACTGTGGTGCCATTTGAATTTATACATACAGAACAGCTGTGCTATCCCATTGTTTGAATAATATTCAGATCAGCTGCAGGTAGCCTGGTTCAAAGTGTTAGGCGTGTTTAATTGCCAAAAACTCTTGCATGAAAAAAATGTAAAACATGTAATAACAAAATTACCAGATAACTTATAATACTAATTTGTGATAGATACATCAAAATCCCAGAATTACAACACATCCAATAAACCATGTTACTAATTTCTGAAAATTACAATCCATACCCTAAATTTTGGAGGTTATTACAATTGAACTCCACGCTCTAAAACAACCCTTTGTCAACCCTAAGCTTTGTTTGCAATAAAGAACATTAATAATTTTTTTGCTGAAATTTTTTCTTTTATTTGTAAAAACTCGAAATAATAGATTTAAAGATTACCCTTATCAACTAAAAAAGTTTGTATGTTCCCCTTTTACATAAAACAGTAACTAATTAGTGAATCACAGTTAAAAAGATCCAACCTTATACATAAAATCTCTCCCTTGCATCTATAAAATAATATTTAATTAGTTTGTATAAACAATGCACTGAGTCAAAGATTCTTCAATGGGCACTTAAAATGTAAACCAATTTTGTCAAACAAAAAAGTTGGCTGACAAAATTTTCAAAAGGAAAATTCAGTACAAATGAGCATGAAAATCCAAACCAAGAATTAGGGTTGACATAGTAACATTTTAAAGCATAGAATTCAATTTGTAATAATGAAAGTTCAGAGTGTTGGATATAATCCTCCCAATTAATATATTGGCTAAGTAGCTATTGCACAAAGATACTGGTGCAAATTCTAAACAGGGAGTTTCATTACATCAACCCAATTAACATATTTGGATAATTAGCTATTGCACAAAGATGTATGCACAAATTCTAAACAGACAAGTTCTTTATACCTATGTATGTATAAGCGCATAAAGTATATCTATGTATATATTTCAAGGAAGATAGAACTGAGATTTTGACAAGGAAGAACTATGCAAAATTAATACATTCTGTCCTGTGCTTATGAAATACACCAAACTCTGTAGTAACAGTAAGGACAATGGGAAATGATACTCTACTATCATAATAGCTACGTTATTCCATGAGTGTTTTAACTCATTTACAATGAAAAAAAAATCCATGCTAATTTCACCCACCGTTCATGAGCTTATCACTTAGTAACACCACACTCCCTTAACTTCAATTTGTATTTAAAATAAAAGTCTCACTGAAGTTCATTCAACATTGCATATAAGGTCACTCTGATCAGAATCTGGTGAATCTTCGCCAGAATCCTGATGTGGACATCACATGATTAAAAATTTTACCTTTTGAGCTACCTCAGTGCTAAAAAACAGCTTTCCTTTTCCTCCCACCCTCTTTCTTTCCCTCTTTATCATTCCCACCACTGAATAAAATCCAACTCTGTTTCCTTTCCCAAATACCAAACCCACTCCAAAAATATGTTCCCTCACTCTCCTTGCCACAAGCAACTGCAATCACAAAGAGCAAGAACTACCATTCCAGCAACCACACGAGCTACTCAAATCCAACGTACAACAATTTGTTATTCAACCAATTCTGATTTTCTATTGACATCTCTAGACAAAACCCAGAAAACCCAGACCAAAAAGAAGAGCGGAAAAAGGAAGAAAAATATTACTCAAAGTCAAATATACTACATCAGTTTGTTATTAAGAAGTGGGCATGGAGGATTATATATGCATGATATGTTCACATTATATATAAATTATAATAACTTAATTAGAACAGTTCAACAATGGTTTTGAGAGGCTTTAAGCTGCATATGACCTTGAAAAAAAGGAACTTTTTCTTCAATTAAATGATTTTAAAATGCATCACCATTATCTCTCATTTATGACTCCTAAAGCTCCAAGATTTGATTTTCTGAGAATGCTCTTGTTAGCTGCTAGAGCCCATAATTATGAAAAGCAACATTCATAGTATCTCAATACCTCAGATAATATTCCAATTTCGAATCTATTCTAGCTAGAATTCGTCTTAGAAGTAGAGGTGACAATCAAGACATGTCAAGTCAATCAACATATGTCAAGTCAAGTTAGGAGGATTCTAGTTAGGAAATTCAGATTTAGCTCAGGTTCAAGTACAAGAGCTAAACCCAATCCCCAATTTTAGGCTATAGTTAACTCATGGGTTAATCTTTTCCCTATATAAATTCAAAATAATGAGAACACCTTATGTCACGCAACTCAACTTACTTAAGCCTTAATCTCCAAACTAGTGAGGCTGCCTATATGGATCTGCTTCATTCCAAATTTCTGTGCTAATCTTTGGAAAGACTTCGCACAACTAAGACCTCTCAAATCACTTCTCCCCATAGCATCTTAGGTCTGCCCTTCTTTCTTATAACCACCCACTGTAATATGTTTTACCTTTAGTTCAGATAATGTCAGTACTTTATGTTATTTTTGTAGCAATTAATTATGACGAAAGGGCTGATCAGTGCATAAAATGCTCCACAGCAATTGCTTAGGTTGGGAACAGTGGCCTTTTGCTATTTTAGAATGGGCCAGTTACCACTCCTCAAACCCGTGACATACATATCACCAAAGGAGCCACTTTACTAGTTGCATGATAGCTCACCCTCAATAGTGCTTCATTATAATGTGATGCAAGAACACATAACAAGTAACGTAAAAACTGTAAACCCAAGGTTATTCCAAAAGAAAATTATAAGACTAATAGCAAATATCTTTCATAGTGATAAAACAAGACATGATATTTATTAGCTTGTGCAATATATAGCACTTCTTGCATTGGGCATATTCATGGTATGGATGCTAAATTCACGAATGCATATTATAACTTGTATGAGCATAAAATTAGAAACACATATTAAAAATGTATATTTTCCAAAACTCAATCCCATGATATTTAGTTTAAACCTTTTTTTTTTTTTAATCTCTCCATCATAAACTCAACGCTTAAACTATTAATTTGAACCAAAAACTCAAATAAATTTATGGATTTAGATCTTCCTATCACAATAAACCTTATGGAGTCAAGACATCTCTTCAAAGATAATTTGTTAAAAACGGGAAAAAAAAGTTCACCAATATAAAAGTAAGCATACATTTACTTTCCTCTCAAATTTTAATATGTGATGTCCATAGCATAATAACCACAAACTCTTTCTACTAGAGATGGAATTCTAAGTAGTTAATTGGCAAATAGTTAATCATAGTTCAAGAAATTCAATTATTCTCTAGCAAAAATGGAACTTACAGAACTGTCAGTTTGGCCTTGCTTTGATCATTCCCTTTCATAATTCAACATTTTGGTCTTGCACTTGCATTAAAAATAATCACTTTGATCCTATATACAACAATTTAGTTTTGGTACAAAACATGAAGTTTTGAACTGTAAAATGAGCAACGTTCATAGCATTACAAAATTTCAGAACCAAAATTCTGAATGTTAAGGAGAGGGAGAGAGAAAATCAAAAAGTGTAAAACACGTCAAATTTACAAGGGGGAGTGATGGCAGTTGTAATTTGTTGATAAAAAATTGTCATTTAGATTATTTCAGCACATTATAACCCAACGGTACATACCTAAACTTTTAGATAATTTCAAGTTCATATGGTTTTGCATTTTGTTTCAATGTCAAGTAGCCACCTCCTCAGTACAAAGTGCACATAAGGATTCAAACGCCCACTAGGCCCAATCCTTCCATATATAAAAGTTTAGTTAAAGGCCGAAAATATTTTGGAAACAAATAACAAGTACTAAGAAATAATCATGTCATGTGAAACATTTAATCTGAAGGATGATAAAGAACCACAATATATTTTTCGTTAGATTAAAAAAAAAGACTGCAGTCAAATATTAGATCCCAAAGAGCAGGAATCCCAAGAACATAGCCAATATATATAAGAAAACAAGGTTATACATCATTATGTTGTAACTTCATCATACACAAACAAAGAATACATATAATCCTAGAGTCATCCAGGAAATAAGAAAAATCACTTACCAGCCTTGGTATTAAGGTAGCTAGTGAACTAACAGCAAATGAAGGTAAAGCCTCAAGACCAACTAAAGTGTTCATATTTGGATCCCCCTTAAAAAGGCTTTTCACACCATCAAGGATAAGTTGACGTCCAGGACCAAGCAATGTAAACAAAGACAAGGACAGATGAAATCCTGTGGAATGGAACACATGGATCCATGATGCCTTGAGAGTAAAAATATGAGAAAGATGACCAAGGAGGCAAACAGCACAGAGAGCCCAAGAGACAGTAAGCTCATGACCTGTAAAGTAAATGAACAATTAGCATCAAGTTTGTGGGCGCTTTCATTCATTTTCTTTTCAAAAACACTGAAAAAGTTCTCTCTCCTTGCATCTGCACATAAGCAATAAGTCAATCTTTCAAGACATCACACAGATTGAAGAATAAGAGTATAGAAATAGTTAAATACTAAGTAAACTTCTCAAAAGAAAGAACTTATTCACATAATATAGAATGTAGACAACCAACAAAAAGTAAGTTTGACGCAAGCAGCTCTGAATCAGAAAATTAGACTATAAGAGATCATTAAAAAATATTGAACTGTATGGCTTCTGAAACATATATAATATTCTATATATTATAAGTAATAGATTTGCTGAAGATGGACTTGAACAAAAAAAGCACAATGTACCAAAAATAAACAAGATAGCACCAAAGTAAATCGAACAGAAGTATAGAAAGTTAAGAAACAGATTCTATGTTTAAAGAATCAATACATTACCCCAAAACATTTGCCTTCGTGAGAGTATAAACCCCAAGAAACACTTCCAAAAAGCCGTACTTCAGTTTATTTTTATCTGTATGGCCCTCCTCCCTCAAAGGACAACCTTTTGGCTTATTATTATCTGCGCAAAAATCTCCTATACTTCTTTCTAATGGAAAACTCCAACAAAGACAAGGTGGAGGTGTTATCCAAGCTGTTGTTTCATAACATAATTCCTACAGCACATCCCTCTCTAGGACCCTAGAAAAATACAAATCATGCTAGAAAGTGACAATAATGAGTCCCAAATCTTTCCTTCTGAAAACACAAATTCTCGATAACCTTCTTCCTCCTAAACAAAATTTCACACTTCACAATATAAGAAAAGACCTACCTCAACATCAAACAGGAAACTCCCATAGAAACTGTTGAAATTTCATCATACACTCTTTTCCCCAGCAAATTTCTTTACCTTCATCTGCACTGCTCTAGAAAAAATAACCACATTCTTCTTCGTTAATGACACCATCATTCTCTCTTTCTTCTTAAAAAACTAGCCAGTTCTTGTAATCAACTCTAAGTTACTATATAAAGGTAGCTTTAGCTATCACAGGTACCATTGGGACCAACAGGTGGAAAGCTTTATGAGACTTGTGAGATTATGTATATGATAAACATTTAAAAGTGATTAGGTTAGCACAGGACCTTATCCAGACAATATTAAAAGTCAGCTACAGATATAGAGATCTTGCTTACTGTGATAAATCTTTATTTTGCTTAAGTCCACTGCATTCTCTCAAATTAATAAACAGAAACAATAGCTTGCCAAGCAATCTTTGAAGGAAACATGTTGCCTTTGTAACCACACAGCACTTCAATGCTAGATTTAACTTCAAAATTATTCCCTTCAAAAGGTATTCACAGTCGTTCTTGCACAAGATAAACCATCTTCCAAACATATCTTCATCATAGAGGATAAACACAGGAACATTGATTTTCCAAGTCCTTATAATGGGGGTTTGAAAGGCTCGCAAAAGACAAAGTACACAAAAGTTATGAAGTGAACCTAAGAGAAATAATGGAAATAATCTGAATCATTAAGAGGAGAAGATATAAGCATAATAGCATTCTCATTAAGACTTAAAAAGATGCATTAAGACCAAAATCACACAAACAACATAACAATTGTCATGAGGAGCATATCAATGAACTATCACACCAAAGATGTGAAAATTCTGGCTCAAAACTATCTAAATATTGAATTTCTTCCACCTTCTTTCCAGAAAAATCCAAATACAGGAGGAAAAATATTAAGATGTTCTTGATATCTCTGAGAAGATGTAAGGACAGAGATTTCCATTTATCAAAAGTGGTTTGGCAGGTCCTAATTTCTCAAAGGAAATTTCAAATTGTACCATTTGTTATATGAGGTTAGACTGACCTTGCTTTTCTTTGTAGTAGAAGGATATATCTCTTCGATACAGGCTTCCCTATCTACCATTCCTTATATTGCTTGTCTCTATTAAAGATCCCAGTGTGGATTGCAAATAAGATTGAAATAGTGTAAGCGGAGTTAATCAAGATCATTTAATCAATTGAGAACAAATCCATAGGCTCAAATTCCTTAGGGTTTGCTAATTCAGTAGCTAAAGGAATATCCTAATTGGTATATGGTTGTGGTACTTTCTTTTAAATATTCATTCCCTTTGGTGTAAATTTATTAAGGGCAAGTATGGCTTTCAGCGAAATGGGAAATTTTCAAGACCATTTGTTTTGCTCATCTAATAAAATATGGAAAGCGAAGTGCCATTCTAAAGGCTTTTGTTTGGTCCATAGTTCTCTAAAAAGTTAAAACTAATGATCTTCTGGAAAAAAAGAAGATCCAATAAGATTTCATCTCATAATCTGTCTTACATTGTTAATATGGTGAGACTCATTCTCACAAGTCTCTACATTGTTAGGAGGCTTGAGCAATTTGGAATCTTCTTTAGCATTTTCAAAAAATGAGTGCATCATAAAGTGACATCTAGTGGTTCCAAGACAACAAAAAAAAAAGAAACAATTTTTGGTAATGAATAAACAAATAAAAGAAATTTTTATGGAATTGCTCCAGCAATTCTTTTCTGTTCACATTTGAGGGTAAAAACAGAAAACTGCGTAAAACCAAATTGGTCCACAATATGAACATACCAAAAGACTGATAACTATCACAGTAACATAATAGGCAAACATTTGAGACAAGCAAAGGATCAGACTTCAAAAATATGCAAACATCCAGATATGCAATAAATTCTTTTAAGATACAATAAGGCCATTGCTGTGTCCAGCTCCCTCAGAAAGAATTTTTTTTAAAAAAAATGAACCTATACCCTAATTCCAATAATTATAACAAGAATAACTGTGCCTTAAATAATACATGAGTACTATAAATGTCAACTCCCTCGTGCATGAAATACAGTCGACCATAATAGTCAAAGTTCTAAATTTCCAAACAGTTAAGGTCCTAAAGACATTGTAAATTCTGATTGTATAACAGAATTCTCCAAAACTATTAGCTCCTCAGCCTCAGAAATCTCTCCATTCAACCAATCCACCAAGCTGCTGACCGTCACCTATTGGAGGGAGAAATGATAAGATTAAAAACTACTACTAAACTTGTCATTTGATGTCTAATAGAATGGAGATGATAGTTGCAAGATACACTCATGCAAACAAGTCGCTATAAAGCTCAAGGAATAAGGGACATACCATAAAGAACTCCTATTGCTCCTTATAAGAAATTCTACAGTGAAATATTTCCTCCAATAGCATCCTGACCTGCCACTAATCCATCAAAATTTATGAATGAAATATGGAACCCTAAGCATATGATAATGTATACTCTAATTTACATATAAAGGTCCCTAATAGACAGGTAGTTACATATAATAACTTTAGAAGAATGGGTACCATAACTAATCTTTCCATATTTAGAGACTCAAATGAAATGAGCAGCATCAGGACTAAGAAATACCAGCATAATTTTTTTTCGGTGGATTAATTTTCTGGATACCAACTTCAAAAGTTCATATTAGATAACCTATATGGCTTAAACTTTATCAAACTAATTACAATTCACTAAGAGAAGCACAATGTTCAAAATGAAGTTCCATTCCCAATAATTAAAATCCTAACAACATCTTAGCAAATAAAAAAAGGCCCATAAAAGGAAATGAAAAATAAACAGCTGAGGACCGATAGGCGTAGCCAACTCGAACGATTCACCAATAACAGGTAAATTTTT
The DNA here is from genome assembly GCA_949677035.1 of Omphalea diandra. NCBI lineage: Eukaryota > Viridiplantae > Streptophyta > Magnoliopsida > Malpighiales > Euphorbiaceae > Omphalea > Omphalea diandra. The sequence goes on from CATIWR010193991.1 coordinate 80,005, forward strand.
ATCATTGGTCATCCAAGTTTGGTATTTGCTCATTAAGTAGTCACAGACCTTCAATTTATTTTTTTAATGTCACTATAATTCTGTTATAAAGGGAAATCACTCACCATTATCCAATCACTGGAATGATGATTTGGTGAAGATTATTAGAATATTCTTTGTGAACTCAGCTCAACAAAAATTAGATAGGGCGTCTGAATTTATGGGCCCTTCTTTAACGGGCATGAACTAAAACACCTCCATTTCATCAATTGTTGATATCCTTCGGACACCATTGTTGTTGGAATCCTTCTAGTCAGGCAAGTGAGTTTTTGTTTTTGTTGATTTTTTTTTTTTTTCTTCATTGAATATTTGAACCTGTATTCTCTAATTAATAATATTTCTACTTAAAGACTATAGAAAAGAGATTCTTTTTACCTTTGAATGAAATTAATGAAGTGGGGCCCAGTTTGCTCACGGGTCATATGTAGCTGAGTGTGTCCAAATTTTAGTTGATGTGGATGAGTGAAGTCTTGGGTGGGGAATTTACATTGCTGATGAGGAAAAAATTTTCAACATGAAGGCAAAGAATATTCTAACAATATTCGCCATATCATCTTTCCAATAGGATTCTGCTGAGTGATTTCCCTTTGTAACAAAACTAAAGTACAGACCGTAAAGTGATGTTAAAAAAACAAATTGTGACCACGTGTGAGCAAACGACAAACTTGGATGACCAATGATAAAATTTCCCCGTCAATAATAGTTGGTAATGTTCTGCACATGCATGCCACCAAAAATTTGTAACTTTTAATAAACCCAAGAGACAACTACAAACAAGAACATAAAAAAACAAAATAAAGAAGTAAATTCTCCAATCAAGGTTGAATAACACTAGAAAAATTCTCAACCCCCTTAAATCCCGAGCCAAAAAAAAAAAAGCATACTCCGAATAGAAGACAAAAAACACCACCTTGTCCCACATCAAACTAATCAAAATAGCAGATAGGAAAAGATATGAACAGAATAGCATGACTACCTAAACATAGAAGAAATCTCATCACAATGCCAATTATGTGTCACTGTAAGCCCAGTTCCTTTGGGAGCTTTTTGTGATTTGTTCAATTTCCACATTCAGGAATGCTCTACAGTACTCACGTTCAAAAACCAATCAGCAAAGAGTTATGTGCCTCATGTAATTTCAGAAGCTAACTGCAGTGCTTACTACTTAGAATGATGTCTGTAGATGACACGGAACCAAAAGACGTATGAAAGGGAGGAACACTCAGGACCAAAGATCCCAAAGCCTCCTAACTTCTACATGATTTATCCACATGGAAGAAAGGTTTCTGTACATTTTCATGAGCTACAATTTTTGGTTTTTTCATTTTGCTCCTTTTACAACTTAAGGCAGTCTCTAGATATTTTTTTTAAAAAAAAAAAAAACACATTATCATACAACTAGCTGTACAATCTCGCAGCTGCGTCACTAGCCAATTTATGGGAAAAAAAAGAAAAGAAAATCTGATACACAAACAAAAATTAAAGGTAAAGGTAGAAACATTCAAGAGCTTGAGAATGACAATGATCACTATATGCTTACCTCGAAGGTTAGATTTGAAACCACAATTTGTAAGATGTTTTGCAAGTTCCTCTCCCAACTGTTTTTGCCAGTTCGGTATGACTTTCACATCAGATATAGGCCACACTATTGCAGTCTCTGTTGTGAGATTGATACTAGCAGAGGAGACTTGAGGCTGCACATAAACAAAGAAAAAGCATCAAGACTATAGAAACAACAGAAAGTTCTAAAACAAAACACATCATAATAATAATACTACCACCACCTTAACAAAGGACTTCCAATCCCATCAAACCAGAACTCTAAAAACATGTTTGGTTTGCTCTTAACAAAGAACTTAACAATATTTTTTTTCCTTTAATTTTACCAACAACACTGTATATATGAGTCAGCAAATGAAGCAACCAAACAACCGGATTACAACACTTTGACTTGAAATACATAAAATAAAGAACTTACCTGACTTTCCAATATCTTCTTCACACTGGCTGCACATCCCCCACAAGTCATTCCCTATCAAAGAGAGCCAAATAATATTTAGCATATAAATAAAACAGAAAATAGATAGTTATAAATTGAGAGAGGAATGGAAAGTTCATACTCCAACATCTAGTATAATAACATCCGGAGACAGCGGCGAGACGTCCTCTGTCGCTCCCGCAGCGAAATTCGATTTTTCATCTCCATCACCACCTCTCCCGCCGCCATCCCCACCAAAGGGACCGTCAACGCCATTTCCACCACCACCACCAGAGGCCGCAAACGATGCTGCGGAGTTGGAAACACGGTGCCGAACCAGTGGCAACGTGGCGCAGGAACCCGTCAAATGATGAAAAGAAAATAAGGAGGAAGAAGAGTTGCGAGGATAAAGTCGGCGGCAAGCGGTGAGTGAGGGAGTTCTGTTGGTGAAATGACGACTTAGGGCCTTGGGGAAGGCGCAGACAGTCAAGTAAGAAGAGGTGAGAAACAACGTCGACTCCATTTCAACTTGGCCAAGTTTTGGACAAAATTTCACAGCCGCGCCTGTGCGTAGATTATACAGGGATAACTTTGAAGAAGTGCTCTCCCACAAATTATTAACCCCTTGTCTGGTAGATCAATTGTAGAGGGGAAATGATGAAAACTTAAACAAGGAAAACAAGGATAAAAGATAAAAACAGAAAATTTGGATTTCTATTTACATAAAAAAATTCAAATTCATTTGTAAAATATATAAAATTATAATGTGTCCTTTTTAATTTTGTTATAAATAAATTTTATTTTTTAAAATTAAAATTAAAATTGACATTTGATAACTCAACTTGTGATTTTAAAAACTATTTATTTGGATATATGAAATCAAAATTTTTGTAAATATTATACTAATAATAAAAAAAAAAAATTATAGTCTAATAACAAAAGTATGCAAATTAATTTTTGTAGAGGTAAAATGAAGGTTTGTAAACTAATATTATTTGGTCTCATACTAATTTTGATTTCATAATAAAGTATGTAAACACAACAATATAAAATTTTAACTTTTGATTATACAAACATGAGAAAGAAATATACAAGACAAAGTGAAGATAATTTAGTAATTTAATAAATTTTACACTCCTCAACCTATTATTTGTCTTCCTTTCACTTGAAAATAGAGAGAAATTTTGTTAATAGAATTTTTTCTTCAAAAATTTTTTGGAAAACATAATTTTCCACCATTTTTTTCTCTCTTATTTACAAACTAAAAAAAAGAAATAATTTTAATTTATCTTTTTTTCTTTTCTTTTCTCCTCACTTCCTTCCAATCAAATAAAGGGTAAATATCTTGTTTGTTTCCCATGTCCTTCTGAATTTGTTATTGTATCAATATTTTTCTTTTATCGTTGCTCTCTAGAGTGATTTTATCGAGTTTTTTTGTTTGTTTTTCTTGTTACCTATTTAACTTTTTTTTAATGGATTACAATTAAGAGTGGCATTATTCAATTCAAATTGAAAAATCGAACTTAATTGTGCTAATTCAAAAATTTGATTTGATTTATTTGATTATTTTGATTAATTTGATTTAAATTTTTAGAAAATTCGGCTATTTCGATTGGATTCTATTTTTAATTTTAAAATTTTGAAAATCAAAACTTACGAATTCTATATCCCAATTATATTTTTAAAATAAAATTTTATTTTTAAATAAGATTTTAACTTTTTTTACTAATTTGTGTTTTCAAATAAAAATTTTAAAAAATAATTTTATAATCAAAATTCAATAAAATTTAGTCTAATTAAATGTAAAGAATTTTTTTAAAAAAAGCCCAATGATGTTGGGTCTTAAAGTAGCTCAAACTAAAAATTCGAATTGAATCAAATTAAAATATTTCAATTTGATTTAGTTTAAAGTTAAATATTATTCAATTTGTTTTATAAAAATATAAATTTTGATTTTTAGTTTTAATCTATTTATTTGGTTCAATTTGAACTGAATACCCACTTCTAATTACAATGATTTGCATTTTTATAAAAATTATTTTCTTGAAAAAGTAAATCATAAAATTATTATGTTTAGTTTAATATCAAATATTTCTCAAAATATAGGACTATTTTTTTTTTTATTTGTGCATAAACAGTCCAAAAAAAATTTAAAATTATTACTATTATACCCCTAAAACAATTATATTTTTATTTAATTAATATATATATAATTACATAATAAGACTCTAAGGTATCCAAATATGAAATAAAAATTATTGCCAATTACTTCCTTTTAAATAATAATAATCAAATCATGACTCTATATTTATCGACTAATATTAAGTAAAGTATAAGATCAAAATATAAATTATGGATGAAAAAATAATAATTATTAAATTTAAATAATATATATCAATTATCAAATATATTTATGCAAAATAAATTATTATCTGATTAATGAATTTTTGTAATATAATTTTTATTTTATTTTATAACATTTAATTGATTTTTCTTTTTAAAGTTTAGTTTATATTTTGATTATAGTTATATTAAATAAAATATACAAAGTTTAGTTCAGTGAATAAAGATTATATATGTCTATCTATTAAAATAATTAAGAGTATATTTGTTTATACATATTTTACAAATTTCGATAGCCATAAGAATTGAGATGGAAAAACTGTTTTTTCATAAAGATAAATAAGTAAAAGTGGGATCCATGAGTTTAGGAATTTAGCTTTTCTAAAAATATAATATCCTTAAGCAAACCAAACACTAGAATTCAATAGTTTTAAGTCACTTTTCCATTAGAATCCATGAACCAAACTTTTTTTTAGTGTACTATGATGGCATACCTCTAATATATTGCACTAGCTTACCTTAATGTACAATATTGATTTGCCCTTACTCTATTGAGATGGCTTACACCTCCAAAGTGTCATGATGGCAAGTCTTTTAAGTATTGTTAGCCCCCATGTTGTGTGGTGTTTTGCCTGCAATGTACCATAGTGACTTGATGTATTGTTATGGCTTGCCCCTAATATTTTATTATGTTTTCTCTGTGGTGTATTGCAGCAATTTGCCTTTAATGTATTATTGGGGTTTTTTTTCAACATACCATGGTGGTTTGCCTTTAATATATTATTGAAATTACAATTGTTGTTGAAAATGGTCAATGGGCAAGGCTTTACTTGCTACTATTGTATTTCTCTTTGCCTCTCTATCATTAAACCGTACTAAAACTTTTCTTGCCTTTGTTCAAATGAAATAGGAGCAAAAGGACTTTCCAGTAAGCATCCATGTGATCTATTTTACACCACTCATAACTTAAGGTTAGGGTACATATAATATTCACATTTGCTCCATCAAAATTGTTAAAGCATCAATCTTAGCATTCAACATGGTAATAGTATTAAGATAAAAAATATCCAATACTCTTCTCTATAGTCCCCTTTATGAGTGCATTGGTAATTGTTGGAAGCCATTCCTTTCAGAAAAAAAATAAGCTTGATCTAATGACTTGCCCATTTGAGCTTTTTCCACAACTACATCAATTATCATTCTCATGAAATATTTTATAAAAAGTTTGAACCATTGACCATTATGGTAAGCCATAGTGTGGACACTTATATTTAAAGTTCTTTGCACCTATCTCATGCTTCATATAAGGACTTCCCGATTCTTACACATAGCTTGTGATAACTTGCATTAATTGAGCTATTTTCCTATATGGAAGTACTTACTTAGGCAAGTTTGTGAAAGATCTTCTCATGTGGCAAAAGAGTTGGGAGCCATAAAGTTCAACCATCTCTTGGCTTTGTCTCTTAAAAAAGAAAAAAAAAGGAAATAATAACAAAGCTTCATTAATCCATATAACATAAATTTGAAGAAAAATAGTTATGTGATTATTTGGATCTTTGGTTGCCTCAACTCTAAAATTGTTTTATTGAACCATTTAAATGATCACTAGTTTGATCTTAAAGTTATTGGTGGCTATATTAGCTCTAGTAATGCTTGAATGAGTTGCATCAGTATTTGGTGTTGCATAATCCATCAATGCTCTAAGATAATGCATCTCATTAACTATTTTATCTTTAAGCAATTTTTGCTTCTCTTTTTATTGTTGTTTTTGAAAGCGAGATGTATGCTTGATTTTAGAATCTCATAAACCAATAAATTTTCCTATAAAATACACAAAAATTAAAAGTGCCAAAATAAGAAACTACATTAATACATAATTCAAGTTGTATTGAGATTGCATAAAATCCATCCTTGAAAATGGTGTCAAAAACTTATTGCATATGTGATATTGCAAGTATACAAGACACTCAAATAATATAATAGTAAATAAAGATTGTTCCTATGTACATAAGTTGTACAATTATCAAATCCCCTAATGTTTGACAAATTTGATTGAATGAAAGCATTAGCTAATAACTAAAAAATGACTGAAAATAACAAGAAAAATTCCTTTATAGTATAGATTCTAAGGATTTGGGTTCCATCATAATACCTTTACATATACACATATGAACGGATTTTGGCTTTGATTATATATAGTTGTTCACTTGAAGATCGACCTCCCTCAACTTCTCAACATGATCTTCCAAATTATATTTAGCATACACTTAATAGGATTATACATATTTTCATATTTATAAAACCCAAGCAATATTTATTACATTTTATAAATGATATATTAGGATTTTAAAGCATTGAATATAATTCCGTTGTTTCAAGCCCTACATCTAATATATTTTCGACTAACCCTAAACTTCCACTTTCGTTACTTCACCTAAAGTTTCAAACTCTACATGCAAGAAATTTAGATACAAATTTGTTAAATCAAGTCAATCATTTGTAATCAAAATCAAGATTGACTTGTACATTCGTAATAGAGTATTGGGATTCTACCATAATCCGTAGAATTAAAAGTTTAGCTATACATAATAAAGTATAAAAGAAACTATAAATGAGTTATATAGATTAGAAATATAAGATTGTACACAAGGAAAAGGATTCTCTTTATTTTCAAATAAATGAGAATCCAAGAATAAGAAAGTTCCCTAAGCAAGCTCCACTTGTAGTCTTTAAGAAATTCTTTTTAGATCTTAAAAAACTTAATAAAGAAATTTTAGGTTTGCCTCTTTCTCTCTAAAAAAGCTACCAAAAGTTTCTTCTATTACGTGTATGGTGTTTTTTCTTTTCAAATGTGTTTAGATTTCCATTTAAAATATGTTACTACACACATGCATGTTTCGAGGCATAGCCTATTTTCAGCCTAATGTAGTGAAAAGTGTACTCAAAGCAACATGTCTTCCCATTGCCTTAAAGCGCAAAGCGTAAAAAAAACACTTGCCTGAATAAAGCAAGACACAAAATCCTAAAAAGAAATAATTAAAAATATATATGCCAAAAATCATAAATCTCTAACAAACTTAAATCCAATGATAATCAAAGCTTGTACAATGTCATTTCACATAGAAAAATAAACTTTAACATATAACATAAAAAAAACTATGAAATTATTCAAAAACCTAACACTTAAAACTGATGATGGAAATTGCATAAAACTTTTTGCCTAAGTCCTAAACACTTTGATGATCATAATTAGATGCACATCCTTCAACATCAATCTTATAATTATCTAAATTAGTTTTAAGATCTTTGAGTTGAAGTTGTGAAATTGAGTCTTTTGAATTTGTACTTAATTTATTGATTTGATTTGATTTTTTGTGTTACTAGTTAGTTCTTCAACTTTGGTTGCTTTTGGCACAACTCTCCAAGTCAAACCACTATTATCATCATATTCTATCTAAAGTATAAAAAAGAGTAGCTATCATGTAGGACTTTACTTATTGTATTTAAAGTTATTATGATTGGGTCATATTCTATCTAAAGTATAAAACAAAGTAGCTGTCATGTAATACTTATTGTATTTAAAGTTATTATGATTGGGTTTAAAAAACTATTTTACTCTAAGTAAATGGTGCCTAATTAACTAATAAAAACAAAATATGTTGCTTGTAAAGTTTAAAAGAAAAAACTAAATCTCAAAATTAATCGTTTCTTAAGTGAAACGTAATAAAAAAAAATATTTGAAGCTCTAGATTCTTTTAACATCTCGTCCATGCGCTTAGATATACTAAGCGAGCGCTTTTGACTATACTATTTTTGCCAATGCAAAAGTATTATTAAGTACTCTTTCTGTTTCATAATAGGTGTCGTTTAAGATTTTTGCATATATATTAAGAATTATATTTAATAGGTGTTATTACATATATAAAAAATTATATTATTCTTAATTAATTATTTTTATAAATTAATATGCACTCTCAAAAAATTATTATGAAAAAAAGAAATGTTAAAGTTAAAAAAATTAATTAATATTAATTAATAATTATAAATATTAAGTATTATAAAATAAAAATTTTTCTCTAAAATAATATTTATTTTGGAACGAATGGATATATGCTAATGTCACTTTTAATGAAGACGGCATGGCCCGAGACATAGGGCATGCCTCAACCTATGCGGATATTTGAAGAGTCTCCTGTATGATTACCGCACAATATGCACTTCAAGAAGTTACATAACCTGTAGCATGGCCCAGACGAAGCAGCTTTCTAAAAATATGCTTTTTACTTATGGTCTTTACATACAAAAATTGAAATTACGGTAAACTATTACTATTGACAAGATAAATTCTTATATATAATAAGAAAATTTCTAATTGTCATCAATCTAATTGTGTAAACATCTGATGTATCAGGGCCAACTAATTTGGCATTGCCCATTATTGTGGAACACTTCAAAAAAAAAAAAAAAAACACTACTTGTGCCAGAAATAATATAACTTTAAATGACGTGATATCATGTGACAGAAAAACACTAAAATATGACTGAATTTCCTAATTCTCCAAACCATATGATTTTTCTTTTCTCAACAAATTAAAATGCTTTTTAAAAGGACACAAAAATGTTTTTCAACAGAATTGTAAATAGAAACTATTTACTAGTAATTTTCAAACCGAATCAATTAGTGAATTAATTAATTAACTGATTTTTAATTCAATTAATCTAATCAATTTGATCAATCCGATTTAATAATTTAAAATAAAAATATCATTAAAACAACTCAAATCAGAAAAATATTTATAAAATCAAAATATATTAATAACATTTGAAAACAATATAATTTTAAAATTTGATCTAAATGTAATTAATCTGCCTGACCTTATTCCTAATCCAACCAACTAGTCCAGTTTTCAAATCATTACTATTTACATTCCTTTTTTTTTTTTTTGGACCTAAATGAAATATATCAGCTTTTTAGGTCCCAATGAACCAGAATAAACAACCCATAATAGAATGCAAAAACAATTGTCGTTTTCCTGTTCCCCTTCCACCCAAGTGCTCCTCTCAAAACCATCACTCCATTTCCGAAAAACCTACCTTTATCACTTTCCTACAGCAGGGATGCTGGTGCATATGAAAAGAATCCACAAAAATACCTGACTAAATTATGGTAACCAGGTCAGTGAAAATTATATCCAGAATAGACATTTTTGAAGTGGAATTTCTTCAAATAAACCACAATCATATCACTTTGTACTGTTAGTTAAAAGGGTTGATCAAGTATGATCCGTAACAACAATGGAACCAACATTTGGCATCATAGGCAGGCAGCCCAATACCAAGACTCCAAAAAACTTCTTGATTTAAGAGTGAGCTGTGCGAGGATTGACACAATTAATAGCCAGGCATAGTAAAGAAAATGGTATAAGCATTTTTAAACTCTCGATATGCATCTTTCGTCAAGAAATTGACATTACCCATGTGTGAACTCATGGATGCAACTTCCAGCACAGCAGTTGCATGCATCAAACAGTGGCGTCAAAAAAGAAATTAGACTTGCTTTATTTCAGTAGCAAAATCAATTTTCAGACCATATATGTCATTCCAACCTGTATGAGATGTGAATGGGGAACACTCAAATTAGCAATCTCTCTTCTGCAGTTTTTTCTCAGAAATGCATAGAAGTAGTTTATGACTAGCTTCTTTACAAACCACGAATCTTTCCTCGCCCTAATATCTCCATGACCAAGTAGATAAACAACACCGGATTCTTTAGCCTTGCGAATAAAAGACAGCTCCCTTTCAAGGCTCTGTTCCGCATCAGACAAAGTTATGTCTGGAGAAGTTTCTAGTTTCAACTCCTCAGATGTGCTTGCTTCAGAACTAGGCCTCCTTGTGTCTTTGTATTCAGCCAGGAGAGGCACACCAAGTGCATAAACACTTCCATTAGGAGCTATTAGAACTCTTGTACTCGAGGATTCTTCCTCAGAGTCTGTGTCATCATCCCCATCACTCTCCAATGATCGTTCTTGGGCTTCCCGACGAATAAACTTCTCAAGGCTCTCAATCAAAAGCTGTTCAAATTTCTGGTGATTCTCTTTGCGGACATCCTTATAGTCATACCTGTTAAGTGATCAATCTCATCTTAGGCAATAGGATATGACTAAAAAAGTCACACAAATGTACATTATATATATTGACAACCAAGACTGATTTCCATGAATGCCCCAAATACTGCAAATACGTTTATTGGTAGTTTGTGGTTGCAGAAATAAAGGGGTTGTGAATTTATGGGATCGAGTCAATAGAATTAGTATTTTTCGTTTATTTGCAGCAAGTCTCTTTCCAAGAACCATGCATTTCTGATGAGGCATGGTCATGAAGCTAAAGTTCTCAGATTGATTAAACAACAAATCTCATATTTTGTTGTTGTCAGCTGACCTTAGCTGCTAAGCCACTTCACATCATACAATATGTCTAGAATCGTATAACACTGGCACCTACTCAGGTACTTGAATCCTAAATTGACTAACTTCGGTCCTTGTATGCAGCTAGGAGCTGTTGGGTATTTTCAGAATTATATTGGAATTGAAGGATGATGGGTACTTCATGGAGGGAGATATCTCTTACATTATGCAGCTCGGTCACACACAATCAATTAAAGAAGCCAGAATCCCAATTTCCTACACTTCAAACCATGACAGTTCCCAACTTGAAGAAACTGAACAAATTACCTCGCAATACAGCGAAAAATGTGATAGCTTTTAGAGCAGACTCGGCGGAAAAGGAACCTTTCACTCTGAGGCACTACCGGCACTGGAACATATTTAATACACACAAATATAATCATGGAGTGGATGGCTGGGAGAGTGGTCAAAAAATGGCCAAAAATTGCGGGTATTCCCTTCATCAGCTCATTATAAAGCAAGCCAATGCCTGGGGCTCTGATTGTCCCAAGGTTGGGGCCTAATTCAAGCATTAAATCCATTGAGAGTTTTTGCTTAACTTCAGTTTCATATTTTAGCTTGCTCCCATAGTTCCAGATGTACATTATAAGGAACATAATTGCTGCGAAAACCAATATTATCCAACTACCATCTGCCATTCCCGCTAAAACTGACGAGAGAAAAGTCAATTCCATTCCCAGGAAAATAACCACAAAACTTAGAACGACAGTGATGTTTATCTGCCATATGAGAAGCATAACAATAGTTACTAAAACTGTAGTCATCATCATCACCCCCAACTCAGCAATTCCTGTAACATATCATAAAAATAATTGTTCATAAAGAGCAAAAAAAAAAAAAGGTGAAAATTCATGAGAAAATAATATTTCAACTCAACATTTATTATGCAGCCAGTTTAAGTGTATGACAAGCAAACAACCACCAGATTCAAATGACACAGAAGTTTATTACTGCAAAACAAACTGAGGTAAATCATGGTTTTAATGAAACAAATTTGAAGGACTTTGATGCAGTATGGTCCCAGAGATTGGATATTGTCATGGGGCTCAGAACTATGTTGACAGATTTAAAATAAAGAAGAGATTTACGATAATAGGGGTCCATTGAAGAGAAAACCCTTCGATTTCTTGAAAAACAAATAATAAGGGCTCATTAGATGGAGAACCCTTTGATCCCTAAACAAACTAAATTTAGGAAAACAGAATTCTGATCTTTCCCATTCTTTGTCTCCTACCTCTACTTAAATACAAAAAGCCAATTGAAGTTATTAAAATTTAGTAACTTCCTACCACAATATAACTATCCACTAATTTAAAACTACCATGATTAAAGTAAACGAACGGACATAAAATAAACTACTACATATCTTCCAAATCTGCTGCTTTGCCGTTTGAACCTCGAGTCTATGAAACATCACTCTCTCCCTCCAAAAAGTGATTGTCCTCAAAAGCGTCACGTTTGTAATGTGACACTATGACAAAAACATTTTTTTCTAAGTATCAATTTGGAAAAACCTTTCATATGAATCAGTAACTCATCTTTCCAACACTGACTTTTGGGTGGGCTTCAAATTCTCTGTAATGTTTAAGATTTCCCCATAACAACAGGCTCCGAGTTGAACAATCAAGTTGCTGATGGCAACGAACAAGTTCTGATTCATTCTGAAGGCTTTTTTCAAACTTATGCCCCTCAAAGAAAGTGTTTCTGCCACAGCATCATGTTACACAACCGACATGCTCAAGGATAATCACATTTTGGAGGCAGGGGACGATGTTAGGGGACTAAGATTCAAATGTATATTTGGAAGATATTTAGTTAGTTTATTTTATGTCTGTTTTATCATGGGTAGTTTTTAACACAGTGGGTAGTTATTTTGTGCTAGGAAGTTACCAAATTCTGATAACTTCTATTGGCTTTTTCTATTTAGGTTAGAGTAGGAAATTATAAAGGGGAATGTTGTTCCCAATTCAAGTTTGCTTAGAAATGAAAGGGTTATTTCATCTAGTGAGCCCTTAATTCTCAAAACATTGAACAGTTCTCTTTTTAATAAGCTGATAACATATGGTGAACAGATAAACAATCCAATTAGGACCTAAGAAAAGATAAAGTATAATAGAAAGAAAGTTCAATGGATGTACAAAATATTTATTCAATGTTTACAACTGTACATAAACACATATAAAAACCAAAACTTGGGAGTCATCAAAAACAAAAGTTTTGGGTATCATGTACCAGACACGAGAAACAGTTTATTGTGCTGAGACTTGGGAACATGTGACCAAATCAAAAACATTGTTAGATTCATTTTCTATGGGCCTAGAACTCCTGTCTTCCTGAAGTGCCAATTTCTCTTCCAAGACTGAGAACATGTGACCAAGTCCAAAACAATGTTAGATTTATTTTCTATAAGTCTTGTACTCCTGTCTTCCTTAAGTGCTAATTTCTCTTCCACCATTTTCGAGCAATGGAAATTTACTCAAATAAAATAATCTCCTACTCAATGACAAGTGACTTTAGGCCAATAAAAGCTGAAAGGAGGAGAGAGTCTTAGCTTAAGTGTTTCATAAGATATAATTCTTACAAAACAAACTAAAAGGAAATGTAAAAGAGCCTAAGCTACCAAGAGAAATATATGAGAAACAGCATTTATGCAGCAGACAGGATTAACAAATCAAGGTTGTTAGAACCCATATTAAAAAAACACATATGAAACTCCGGTGAATATTAAGGGAAATATACGTCAATTAAACTAAAATCAGTATTATATGACGTGTTGCATAGATCACCAACAATGATATATCTATGGATAAGCAAGGAGATTGCAACAACTTCTTCCACATGGCAGATTTGTCCAGCATCTCGATTGGTAAGATTATGAGATAACAAAAGCTTATTTTGAGCCAATATGATGCAGACATGGAATTTTAAAAGATCTAAATTCAAGGACTCAAGTCTAGAATTATGGTCCACATTTGTAAGAGGTCTATTAGAGAATAGTCTTTTATATTTGTATTCAAATGAGTAACATGCTGGTCAAGTATTTTAGCCTCAAGGGTGTAATTTCCAATGTCCTGGAAATTTACTAGTTTATGAATATTTATTTTATTTTATTCTTAGTTACAGTCCTTGTTGGTTTAGATTAACATTGCTTCCTTTTTCAATTTTCTTTGGTAGTCCAAATCCTTAAAGATCGGTACTAATTTTAAAGTCCTTTAGATTAAAGGTTTAAAATTAGTTTAAAGATTACAAGTACCTATCATTGTAATGCTATGTCATTCTTTGAGTTGTGTAACACAATTCAATCATTGGTTTTGTTGCCATCATGGAATTAAATAATGGCCATTACGTAATGTAACAACCATTATGTTACGATATTTTGCCCTCCAAAAATGTTATGGTCATTATTTAACAGCTGAAAATTTTCTATAATCCATACAACCGTTACGCAAAGGTAATGGTCATTATGTAATGTTAACAGCAGTTACATAACGAGCAGATTCTTTTTTTTTTTTTAATTCCTCTTTTATTTCTTCTTTTTCCATTTCATTTGTGTTAAACCAAAATAGCCAACTTACCTTTTAAAAATTCTTCACATATTAACTCAAAAATAAAAAATAAAAAATAAAAAGCAAAATTTATTCTAATTAATTAGTTGTAAGTCATAATTTTTTAGAATTATGAAAATACTTCTTAGTTTGCAACATATTGCAATTTTTTGCATAAAAATTGTGTAGCGGTTTATCGTTGTCGTTATATTACGGCTACAGCAACCCCTATACCGTTATACACGACCATGGCCCCAATTTAAATCCATCATTGCAATGCTATTAGAATCCCTCCACCAGACTGCAGAACATGATGCATATGTGCACAGGAATGCCATGGGAATACTTAGAATTCTAAGAAGTAAAACCCTAGATATAGAATTTTGAAAAGTATAAATCCCAGACCATTCATTGTGAGGATTACTTTTTAAGTTATTCTATTTAAATTTTAATCAAATATTTTGGTACTGAAATTATCCATCAAGTCACGTTTTTAATTGTAGATTATACATCTACATACGGATGAACCATTTTAAAAACAAACTGAGACCCAAAAAAGGGATCCAACTAGGCCTACCCTATACCTACATACGATGTATAACCTTGAACCATGTTATCCCATTCATGCCATGTACCACATGAACCATGTGCTAGATTAACATAGGTGTATTGTCTATGGGACCTTAGGCGTGACGCCTAAACTCTCTTATTTACTTTATTATTCATGTGTTACAGCTCACAGCCCTTTTTTCATAACAAACAGCCCCAAAACCACCACCTTGATTTATTTCACTTGCTTAACCCACGTCACACAAATCCCAATAATTCACCCAAAATTCCTACCCATTCTAGTTTCAAATTAAGCCCTAAAAGTAGCCTAAATAACCAGTCTTGCAAACTGTCGTGCATTATTTTGGCATCAGAGCTCCAAAATCATTGAAGTTTGTAAACTGATCTTTGTAGAGACACCAAATTTTACTCATACTTACGATGAGGATTAGTTATAAATCAAAGGCAGTATTTGTAATTTAATTCTTAGCTTATGGGATGATTAGGGAGATTTGATTTGTAGCTCAAAGTAGGGTCCGTCAATAAAAGTCCTATACAATTAAGTAAACATTAGATCTTGCCACATGGCAAAAGATCAATGTTAAACTCTCACTATTCACTATAGATATCCACAAATGTTCCTTCTATATGAACTTTTTGCTCACATCCCAATGACTCCTCTCTTTCTCTCTCTAGATTTTCTCCCACTAAAACCTAAAGAGCCTCGCTATTAGTTCCCCCTGTTTGACAACCCATATCAATCCCTTCAAACTTCATCTTCGCATGTTCCATTCCCACTCTCCCCTTGGTATGGAAGGAGACTCACCACTTTGAAGACACCTCTCATGTTTGTCACCTGCTACTTGCATGAGTCATTAACATCATGTACTTTTCCTCCCATGCCTCTCTATAACTCATCCCTCTCATTAGTATTGTTTGCACACAACAGTGCCTCTCCCCCTTTCCCTAACACTATCAAAGAAAACCCTCATCTACAATCTTCATAGTGTCAAATGCTGAAATAAAATCAGTTTATGATGCTTTGCAACAAGACTTCAATTTAATTCAAAAGGATAAAAAGCAAGATGTCATGAATTATAACAATCAATTGAATGAAGGGTTGAACCCCAAGAATGATAGGATGAATTCCTTGGAAGTCACGATGGATTAGCAGCTTCTAGCAATCAAACTTCTGAAGCCCCTATAGCAAGCTGATCAGACAAAGAAGCAGAAAGGCTAGTACTATCTATCATCTCAAAGCTTAAACAACAAAATGAGCATCCTGAAGCTCCAAAGTCTGCAGCAGGGAACAAAAAAAGAGGAAGATAGCAGAAAGCAACTAGCTGAACGGGCAGAAGACCAAATTCAGCAGCTAAAAACAGAAAATTGACAGTAAGAGGAGACAAAGCAGAAAAGTTTCGGCAACCATAAAAATTTGTAATCATTTTGCAAAATGGATATTGAGTATGAAAGCAAGGAATTTTCAGTCAACAACGTTGTTGACAGGAAAATAGAAGGGAAAAAGAGTTTGAATTCAATGTCATAGACAATGAAGATGTTAAACTTGAGTGACTTTGAGTTGGAACTCAAGAGATGGACTTTGTTATGTGAAATAAGTTCATCCTTGAAGTGTTTCAATTGATGCTGACAACCAAGGAGATAAAATGGTCATCCAAAATATCAGAAATTTTGTAACTTAGGCATTTCAAAACTTGAGGATGAGTTTCTCCAATAATGGGAGAATGATGCAGACAAAGGAACAAGATTCAAATTCATAGACTCAGGTTTAGAATTATGGCCTGTATTTAGAAGAGGGTTGATTGGAAAAATTGCAAAGTATTTCTTAATCTTTTTGGAGCTTAATTTAAATAAGTAATATGCTGATCAAGTTTTTCAAAATTAGGGTTATTTTGGTAATTTTGAATTTTCAGGAAATAATCTAGTTTACAAATAAGTATATTACTTTAGAGTCTTCATCAGAGCCCTTGTTTTATGTTAACATAGTGTTTTGAAAAGCGGACTGAACTGGCCTATTGGACCAATTAAACCATGAACCGAACTATTGACTAGTTTAGCCAGTTCCAGACCAATTTTCAAAATTGGTTTCTTATTCTTGATCATATATATATATATATATTCTAAAGTCTATTTTAATGATTTTTTTGAATTTCATTTATTATTGAAAGTTAAACCGAGACGATTGATCCAAGAACCGACCAAATGACTAGTTCGCTAATCGATCCAGTTTTCAAAACACTAGTTAACACTAATCCCTTTTTAGTTTTCTTTGAATGTCCAAATCTTGAAGGATTATAATTAGTTTTAGAGTTAAATGTTTAGGATTAGTTTCAAGTTTGTAAACAATTATGATTGTAATGATCAATATTTTACATTCCTAATAATAATAAAAACTTTAAACAATTATGCTTCTTTGAGTTGTCTGATTAAGTTCAACCATTGGTGTGATACCTAAGATGTTTGGACATGTCACTGCTCACATTTCAAGCCCTTCATTTTCATTAATAACAAATTCAAACCATATTGATTAATTTCAGTTAACACACTCGGTACTCCATATCAACCCTAATTGTTCATCCACATTCCTATCCATTCTAGTTTCAAACTAAACCTCAAATTAACCTAAATAACCACTCTTGCAACCTATCCTGCATGTATTATACGTCCAAGGGCAGATCAATCAATTATCTCTTCCACACTTTTGCCAATATCCAAGATCCAACACATCCTCTGATTAATTAGGTGTTTGCTGGGACGTCTGAAGCATGTGTTAATGCAATAAAACCTGGCACAGAATGCCAAATATACTTTTGCAATGTAACTACATAACTGAATGTTGACCTAATTTTATGTCTATAGAAGAGTACATCCAGGACTTCTATTCTCATGGACAAATGTTTCCGGAGTTTGTTGAGTACTAGCAAGGAACTAGCATCCTTATTTCTCAATCACCATTTTCTTTATATGATCCCTGGTTACCTTTCTTCTGTGCTTTTTAAATTACACTTTTACTTATCCATAGAGTGATAAGTAACAAAAAAAAAAAAAAAAAACTTGATTGGTAAGGAAAAAAAAGAAAAAGAACACATAAAAAATGCCAAAAATATTCAACCACATATAGGAAAAAAGTATTACCATATGCATTTCCCATCTCTGTAATGTTTGGGATAGAGTAGACAAACACCAGGCAGACTACCAGCAAGAACCAGTTTATGACAGGAATATAAATCTGCCCCATGAATTTTCGGGATGTATGAATGATTTTAAGTCGGGGAAAACAACCAAGTGCTGTTGATTGTTTAATACATGAAAATGTGGCTGTTGTC
>CATIWR010193993.1:0-47405 GCA_949677035.1 Omphalea diandra
TATATATATATATATATATTAAAAATCTAAAAAATAAGTATGGGGCATTTAAGAAACAAAATCAGTTCCACACAACACATAATTCATCAAACACACAACCTCACTTAAATAATTCAGTTTGCATTAATAGTTTCTTTTTAATTACAAGCCAAGCTATAAAACTATTGCAAGGAATACAATTAGAATCTTTGACAATGCTTCAATAAGAGATTGTAGGACTAACAGATCTTTATAATAATAATAATAATAATAATAATAATAATAATAATAATAATAATAATAATAATAATAATAATAATAATAATAATAATAATAATAATAATAATAATAATAATAATAATAATAAAAGCAATGCATGAAGCAAAATTACTCAATATATTTTATAACAAAATGTCATATTATGAATTTACTTACCTCCTATACTCCAAAAATAACCTTTTTCAACTAAATGCATATGAGCTATTAGCTATAGATGTAGCCTGTAGTCCAGGATGGTGTAGCCCTAGAAGAGGACGAAGGTATACTATCAACATCTAATGATTGAGTTGACAATATAGTTTGGGCCTCTATAGATGGCTTTGATGGTAATATAGGCAAATCCCTTAGTGGAGTAGAAACAACAGATGAATCTAGAGATGGCTAGGCACCATCGGACATCCGTGGTGTCCGCCCTGCCCTTTACCACGACCTGCCCCAACTCCTCAACCATGCTCCTTAGCCACTGATCCTCGACCTCACATGTCTATAATGGAAATTATAAACATGTTAGTATATGTATATTAGGAAAAAAAATCAAACGTATATGAAAAATATCAAATTTATAAATAACACACCAATCATCATATACTTTTAGTTCTTTTGATTTAGAATCTGACTCGAATTCAAGTTTCAGTTCATCATATGTTTTATGTTTAGACTCAGATTCAATTTCTATTATCGCTCCATTCGGTTCGACTAAGGACATTCTTTTAGAATGGTGGGTGTTCATGTGGTGAAGGAATTACTTCAAATGATTGAGGAACTTTGACAGTAGCCTGTGTTTTTATTTTATTCACAACCCACCAATCCACTCCATTATGTTTCAAACTAGGACATGGACAATAATATACTTGAGCCAGTTGTGAAGCTAGAACAAGAGGTTCATACTTGTTGAATCTACATTTATGGTTCACCTCGACAATGTTATATTTCAAATGAATCTTATCCCTACAATCAGTGTGGGATCAAACCATTCACATTTGAATTATATAGGTCGTTTGATCGACCAACTAGGATATTCCAACTCTATGACTTCCTAGAGTATACCATAGTAGTCGTTCTCATGATAATCGTTATAGTTAGAACCCTTGATGCAAACACCATTATTCATTACATAGTCCTCAAAGGTCATTTAGTAAGTCTTTGAGTTGTCTGTTTGAGACATTGGTGTTTGAAGGATTACTTGTCTATATATATATATATATATATATATATACTATCATTGCTTACATATGTATTGAACCAAGATGCAAATTTCATTTCTAATAGTTCATCTACTTCAATATCAGTTAAGTCTGTTCGACTTTGGCATAGCTCATCAGTGTAAATCTTTTTAAAACTAATGAATTTATGTATTTACATTAGATACAACTACAAAAATGCAAATATTGGATAGTTAAACACATTGTTTCATCAATAAAGAATACGTACTTGTTATATTGTTCCATTTCCAAGTAATTGAGTAAATATATATGTGTGCAACGTGAATCTCATCTAATGATAATAGTCTAGGTTTGGCTTGTCCAAATGCTCATTCGGGATATTTAAAAATAGACAATGTCTGGTCATTTTCATCCCCATTCACTTCACCTCCATCGTCATTTTGCAACACCCATCTATGCCTTGCGTGTACATGTTCCTCGAAGCAGTAAGAACAAAATGATGATACTTCTTCAATTAAACATGCATTACATATTAAACCTTAAACATGCGCCTTATTTTTAACATTATTTTTCAGTTTACAAAGGTACCTAAATTATTTAAATTGGTTGGTCATACATAAAAGTGAAAAATAACTAAAGAGAGTAACAAAGAATTACCTTTCCAAAGGGTACATCCAAAGATATTACACTGGCCTAATGAGTCGCACTTCATAAGGTAAATGCATCGACAAATGTTCCATGGAGTAAAAGAAGCTAGAAAGGAAGATGCACTCAAGCTTACACAAAGTAATTGGGATATTTTCCTTCAGTCGAGCTATGCCATCATTTTTATAATAGTGGCAGTAAGATCCTTAAAAAACATGCTCAACTCTTTTAATGGCTTATACACATTTGGTGGAAACAATTCATGAAAAGCAACTAGTAATAACCTCTACATAAAAATATGACGATCATGGCTCTTTATCCCAAACAACTTAAGTTTTTGCATGTTTACACATCGAGCTATATTTGAAACATATCCATTTGGGAATCTCAGATTCTTAATCCATTCACACAACACTTGTTTACCTATCTTATCAAACATATAACAACCTTTAGTGTACTTACCTATTGTCTTTAACTTTTCCAACTTCGAGCATCGACAATACTCATTCAACTATTGTCTAGATTTGATGATGTCTTTCATTTTATCTGGAACATTCATAATTGTGTTAAACACATCATCCAAGACATTTTTCTCAATGCACATGACATCTATGTTGTGTCAAATTAGTAGACGACTCCAATAAGATAAATCCTAAAAGATGCTCTTCTTCTTCCAACCATAAGCTTTAGAGATTGGACCGTTAGTATGAGGCGTCGATTTTCAGTAACCTTTTTTAATCCAAGGTAATTAATTTGGTCCAAAATTTCATTTCCATTCAATACAGGAGGTGCCATTGCTGTTACAACTCTTTTATCGTGAAAAGCATATCAATTACGTCGAAATATGTGGTCTACAGGTAAGAACGGATGAAAGGTGTTGAACCAAGATTGTTTTCCACTTTTTGATAGTATGAATGCCCTTGAGTGACCCATACAATAAGGACATGCCAATCAACTAATAGTGCTCCACTTTGATAACATTGCTTAAGTAGGGAAATCACTGATGGTCCACACTTCATAATTTGAAAATTTTGTTTTAGTGAAATGTCATATGCTAGTACTCTAACATCCTATAATTTTTTTTTAACTTTGTTATTAATTTAGGTTTCCTAGGACCCGACACAAGCGCATTTAGAAACATATATGTCTCTTTCATACATGACCACACTAACAAATTATAAATCATTAAGACCACCATCCATAATGAGTATCATTGCCTTGACTGCCAAAACAGCTGAAACCCATCAGTATATAACCCCAGTCTTATATTTCTACTACTAGTTGTAAAATCTAGATGCACTGTATTAAAAATGCAACCAAGCAAAGGAATCAAGCATTGTCGCATTTCTCCTTCTACAAGCTCATGTTTTGCATGCCACCTATTTTCTTTGTTGTAGCCTTTAAAGCATACAACCTTAGTAGTCGAAGAGTCAAAGAAAAGTAATACATTTTCTTGCAGGGTACATTTGTTTTCCTTCTTGTGCTCGAATCTTCTTAAGATGGTCTCTTATTGTGTTAATGGCCACAATCTTACAAAATTGTAAGGTCACTGTCTTCTCCTTAAAACAACATACAACCATTGTTACAAGAATGGATCTTTTCAATTGATAAGCCCAATCTTCTAACCAACCTTTTAGTGTTGTAAAAGTTATATGTCACAAAGATTATCTTTTAGCACCACCTTCTTTATCAACTAAACAATACCATCAAACTCCATTTCAGACATATGGTGCTCCACCTTTAGATTTAACATCTAGTAACTAATGATAGTTGTGAATGCTTTTGACATCCAAGCCACAATTCTTTATTTACAACATTTAGCATGTCATAAAATTTTTGCACTTGAGGATTGAGTGGTTCATTGAATATTTCATTAGGATTGAAATCAGTTCTGACGACATCCATAACCATAGTATGGTATGCATTTTCAACTGCCTTAACTTCTGGTTAGACATCATTGTTGTATCGAGGGGGAAAATGTTTGAAGAACAAGTGACCCCTAGGCATTAGGATTACTTATTTACTTTGAATGACGTATTTTGAATGATAACAAAATAATGACAAAACCTTAATAAGTTCAATTGTTTGTATTTTAGTGTTTTTATATCCTATAAGGGGAGAATGTTCTGATAATGCTTTCCAATAGGCATTGCATGTCTCTAATAGGAATTGAGCAAATTCAACGGGTGTTGAAGAATGAACAACAGGCATTGAACTCTTTAACGAGCATTGAAAGATTGCTTGTTGGGCTGAATAAGTGCTGCAAATGCTTCAAAGCCCATTACAAAAGTATAATGCCATAGGCATTGATTTGGACCCAATAACGAGCATTGCATATTCATAACAGACATGGAAAAGTGCTCCAACTTGAGCTAAAACTTCAGGAACTCAAAATTGGCATTGACCCTTCTCAATAGGCATTGAAGGAATTTCCAATGGGCATTATGAGTTGCTCAACAAGTGTTGAAGCATGTTTATAAGAGTTTGAAAAATAGGGCATCAAGTTCATGCTTTTTGGAAAATCCATAATAGACGTTGATATGAGCCAATAGGCATTGAATTTGAGGTCAACGAGCATGAAATATCGACAATGAGCATTTGAGCTATCCATTTGCAAGTTCAATAGGCGTTGATGACAAAAAATAAGTGTTGTCTCCTCTAACGGTTAGTTTGAAGAAAAGCTGTCAGATTTAACTTCAAGTGCACCATTGGCTAGTTTTTTAGTTTGGGTACATATGGAGCTTTCTAAAGTTTGAATTGATTTAATGAAACTTTGTGAACACTTGTGAATAACTTGTAAACATTTATCAAGTTATTTGTGCAAACCTTTTGGTGTTGCTTTTATTTTTATGTAGAGTGGGAATTGTTTTTGTTAGTTTTTTGAGAGTAGGTTTTCTTGGCCACTAAAAGTGTATTTGCTACCTAATTAAGAGGTAGTGACATTGCTTAGATCTATCATTGCTAGTGGTTGTAAAAATTGGTATTATGCCTAAAAAAATACCAAGGGAAGGTTGTCCTTGAGCTTGTAAAAAGGAAGGTTCTTTCTTATCCTAAAAAAGGAAGGTTTTGTTCTTGAGCTTGGAAAAAGAATAGAAAGACCAAGTGAAAGCTTGAAGAGTGGAGCAGGCACGTTGTCGAACCATTATAAAATCTCTGTGTTTGATTTGTGTATTGCTTCTGTAATTGTGTGTTTGTGTTTTATTTACAACCGAGTTCAGCCCTTTCTTGGGTTGCCTGATTTGCATTGAAACCAACAATTGGTATTAGAGCCTAACCTTTTTTGAAGCTTCATTGCAAGAGGTATACGATTATGACAACCATTAAGTATTCTTACTATGAAAGTTTTCTTAAAAATGGACTGACTTAAACTAGAGGAAGCAGTATGTTAATGGAGCTAAAAGACCACCATCATGAGGAAAGGAGGAAAATGTGCTTAATGAATTCCACATCCACAAGTGATGATGAATTCTTCTACAATATATAGATAAAAAAAAGGAAGGCAAAAAAGAAAGCAAAAGTTGGATGTCTAATGGCCATGAATGATGAATCAAATAAGGACTCTTCAAATCAGGTATGCAAACTTGATGATGATATCAAAGATACGTTCACCGTATAAAATATTATTGAGGCCTTAAAATCAACAAATAATGACTTGGATAAATTTTTCTCTAGAAATAAGATTTTGAGAAATGAAAATGAATTTTTGAAAAATGAAATTTTATCCATTTCTAAAATTAAAGACGAGCTTCTAAAAGAAGTTGAATGTTTGAGAAAAAAAAAGAGGAATTTCTTTCAAAAGCACTTTTCTTAGATTCAAATGAAAGAGAATTTTTAAAAATGGAAAATGAAGAGTTAAATTCTGAAAAGAAATTTTATGAAACTCTTTCCAAATAAAATGATAGTTTAAAAAATGTCTTGGACTTAAAAAACTATTTTTTAAATTTTACTAAAGGATAAGAAAATTTGGATTTGCTTTTGGGCTCTCAAAGAGATACTAGTGTGAAACATGACATTGGATATAATCATGCCTCTTCCTCTACTTCTCAAAGTATGTTTTTTATAGCTTCACCTTCTAGAACACCTAGTATTCAAGGTGTTGAATCACAAAACTCTTTATAAAACGCAAATGCCAATGCAAAGCCTAAGAGCACAACATTAGCACATACATACATTGAAATGATTTTGAAAAAGGAAAGGTGGACACCACACTATTTGTTAAAAAACACAAGAATGATACACTAATTATACAAATTTATGTTGATGATATCATTTTTGGTGCTACTAATGAGTCTCTTTGTGAGGATTTTGCTAATTGTATGACTAGGGAATTCGAAATAAGCATGATGAGAAAGCTCAAGTTCTTTATCGGTCTACATATCAAGCGAACCAAAGAAGGGTTCTTCATCAACCAAGCCAAATACACAAAGAAGATGCTCAAGAAGTTTAGCATGGATGGTTGTAAAGTAGCCAAAACCCTCATGAGTGGTACCATCAAGCTAGATAAAGATGAACCGAGTAAGACGATAGATGAAAAAAGATATCGAGGTATGATTGGGTCTCTACTTTATCTTACTGCTTCTAGGCCGGATATCATGTTTAGTGTATGTATGTATGCTAGGTTCCAATCTTCTCCTAAAAAGTCTCATTTAAATGTTGTTAAGAGAATTTTTAAGTATTTGCATGGCACAATTCACTTAGGGTTATGGTTTCCTAGGGATTCAACCTTTAGTCTCATAGGATATTTGGATGCAGATTATGGGGTAGTTTATTAGATAGAAAAAGCACTTATGGAACTTGCCAATTTATAGGAGAATGCCTAGGATCTTGGTTTAGCAAAAAACAAGTGTCAGTTGCCTTATCCACTACAGAAGTCGAGTATGTTGTTGCAGGTTGTTATTGCACCTAAGTCCTTTTGGATGAAACAATAATTAAAGGATTTTGGCAAAGTGATTGATCACATTGCCATTAAATGTAATGACACTAGTGCTATCAATCTCTCTAAAAATCTCATTCAACACTCTAAGAGTAAACACATAGACATTAGACGCCATTTTCCTAGAGATCATGTCCAAAAGGGTGATGTTGTGTTAGAATTTATTGACATAAATCATAAACATGCAGATATTTTCACTAAACCTTTCAATGAAGAAAGATTGAAGTTCATTAAGAGAGAATTGGGAATGTTTGATGGAAGCTCCCTAAAGTGAAGATTTGATTATGAGTGTTGATTGTATGTCTTGACATATTACAATTAATTTAGCACTAACAAGTGGATCACAAATTTGCATTTTTTTCAAAAACATAATTCTCCTTCTTATCCTTGTTGCCTTCTAATTCGTTGTCAGAATCCTTTGTTCACGGTTACAAATTAAATGTCAATGTCACCAGGATGGCAAACTTCAATTTATGGTTGCGAATATCATTCTTTACAACAAATTTGGTCAAGATTTCAAATTTGTTACCATTTGTAGCATGTATTCCTGAGGAACTTTTGTCCGTTACATTTTTCAGAAATCACGATCACTATTCATGAATTTGCAGACGCGAATTTGAGTAACTGCCAAGCCATTAAGTGATTTGACTACCAACTATTGTCAACTCTTCATAAATCCAATTTTAGTCGTTTCTAGTCATTTACACACCCCTTCAATGGCTATATAAACCCCCTAAATAGTGATTCTCATCACTTCATCCTACTCCAAAATAATTATCCTTTCAAAACTCTCTAAATTCTCAAATTCTCTCTATCTTCTGCAATGGATCCCAAGAAGATTTCAAGAGCAGAAAAGGGCAAGGTTGTGGCTCAACCATCTGGAACCCCAGTACTTCATCTAATGAAAGACATCACAAAGGAGGAGAATGAGCGTTTCAAAGCTAACTCTTCAAAAATCATCCTCCCCAACAAAATCCCTTCTACATTTTTGTTGGAGACGCTCAAAACCAATGTAGAAATTTGTGCATTCCTATCGAACTTGGGATGAAATGAGTTAGACTTTCAAGATGAACCCGGTTATGAAGAATTCATTAAGGAATTCATATGCATAGTTCAACTGAGTCATAAAGCAGAATCTCGAGCGAGGCAATACAGTTAGTTTTTTGGGCTTTTGGTGATACATATTTCATTACTTTTTAACAACTTTCCTCCCTTTTCAACCTTCAAGTCAAAGAAAATATTCCTTTCATTATCTCTGTACTTAATGTCATATATTCTAAATTCTGGTAAAAAATTTCCATTGAAACCAAACACGACCCAAAAACCTCCCTAGCCAAATACATAAAAACCCCACCTTTTTAGATACTCCATTATATCATAACTTTTTTTGTAAATGCAAAAGGTGATGGTAACAAAAAAGTGTCTCAAAAGGACTTAGCCTTTCTTTTCTACCTTTTCAAGAACAAGCCAATCCAAACCGGTCGATAACTTGTGGATCAATTGATCCATATGAGCACCAAACCTAAAAGCCAATTCCTTTTGTCTTTACACATAACAACCATCTATCGCTTCTTGAGGGCACTTTATGAGGAAAATGAAAAATTCCTTACCAAGAAACACCTCATTTTTCATAACTTTCTTGATCTCACCTACCTAATAAACGCTAAAGCCATATACCCAGACACATATGCTTATACCCTGGGTGCCTTTGGGGCTAAGAAAATGGAATCCTCTCAAGCCTCTAAAAGGAAGATGCTCATCATTAAAGAATGAGCCCTACAAGTCCCCCCTCCTCAACCAAAACCCAAGTCCAAACTGCCTCTTGTCACCATTAACCGCAAATTGGATAAGATGATGAGAATGATGAAAAGGCAATTTTTATTTCTCTCACATCTTTATAGTGACATGGTGGATTTGCAATAAAAAGTGCATGTTCCTCCTTGCCATCTTTTAGACTTTACTGAATCTGAAGATACTCAAGAAGAATAAGGCAATGAAGAAGTTGAGGATGGAGATGAAGTCTAAGGTGAAGACAATGAAGAGGGAGAAGAAACTTCTGAAGATGATGATGACTCTTCAACATTTTAGAATAGGAATTCTTTATAATTTCTTTTTGTTTTTAAATGAAAATTTGTGATCTCATAGTTTGTTCATGATTGAATAAACATATTTCTTTGAAATTCCTTGTCTTATGTGATTGATGGAATTTACTTTTATGATTGCATTCCTATTAATTTTTGCTCCTTATGAACATTTATCTATTTGTTATGCATTTGTTCTTTTCCCTTTTGCACCATCTTTTTTATCTTGCCAAAAGGGGAGAGATAGAAACAAGAAAGAATCTAAGTCTAATATAGAGAGAAAATAACTTGTAAATAATAGCATAAGTTGAGGGGGAGCATCATACTCATCATACTTAGAAGTTTTTTTAGAAATTTCACTTTGATTGATTGAATGCCATACTTAGAAAATTTCACCTTGATCTTTGTCTATAAATTTCTAAGCATTCATTGAATCATTTACCATTCCAACTTCATAACTTCAAAACTCATGCATTTATTTTCCCTTAGTATCAATCTAAGTTGTCAAAATAAAAAAAGAGGATATTGTCGAACTTGGTTGATCAAACCTAAGTCATGAACCTCTTTTGATCTTGATAATAGAGATTGATCCATTCTAATGATTTCATTAAGTATTGTTTTGCATATTATAAGTTAGTTTTTATCATTATAAGTTAGATGGAGTCCAAATCTCCAACCTTGTAAAGTTCATTCTAATTCGCGGTAAGTGTATTGCAAATCGTGATCGCGAATCAGACACAAGGAAGGATGAAGCTCGACCAGAGGAATTTGGGGATAGCTTTGATGTCGCGACACACCCAAAGCTGGCAAAGCCTTAGTCACAGAATAATTTGTGGTATGTGTCTCGCCTTAGTCATGGCCATGAATTTCATAGTGACAAAGGAGGGAACTAAATCCACAACCACAACTTGCAAGTAGTGTCCCATGTGTCTATTGAAGATCAAAAATCGCGAGGGCTAATGTTTGTTTGTGATCGCAACTCAAGCAATTGAAGTTCACTTTTCAAGTAGAGGAATTTGCGGTCTCAGTCGCGCCCTAGGCATTGATATCTTATGAATGCGACTTTTAAGAGTGGTTAGAACACAACGGCTATATTTTCCTAGATGACCAATGAAAATTTGACATGTGGACTAACCGTTAGACACAAATGGGATTTTCAGTCGAAATTTAAAATTTGCGAATGCAAAAAGTTAGTAGCAACCGTGATTTCAGCCTAACAAGCATTTAATGTTGAATCTGCCTAGCACATCTTTGAGATTTGTTCATAGTTTTAGTCTAACATCTCTTTGGTGGATATGGGCTATAAATACACACCAAACATATGTAAATGCAAGAGAATTCACTAATTTGTAACCGAACTCTTATAAATTTGCTACTCATTCTTTCAATTCTTCTTTATGCTTTAAGTGATTGTTTAGTATGAGCAATAAACACCATTGTAAGAGGTTTTAATGTGAGCCTTGAAAACACTTATAAGAGGTTTGAAGTGTGAGTCGTGAGAACACTTGTAAGAGGTTTTTTGTGTGAGCCAAGAAAACACAAGTTATAAAAGTTTGGTGTAAGCTTTGAAACACCATTTTAGTTGAGTGAAATACCTAATTGTAGAGAATTGGGAAGTGGACGTAGGGTTAGTTAACACCCGAACCACTATAAACACTTGTGCCAATTTCTCTTTTCTTCTACTCAACTTCTTAACCACCTTATCCTTCATTTTAATTTTTAGTTAAACACCAATTCAACCCCCCTTCTTAGTGCCCGAGGCCAATAACCCTGTAGGTTCACATAATGTTGGTAGTGGCCTAAAACCTATTTATGATCCACAAGTCATAAATGGCCTCTAGAAAGACATTACGACTACTCAAATTATGTGAATGTCAATAATCTGACCTGACCTATTTTACAAATAGTATTATAATCCTTTTGTCACATTCTATCTTAATTGAACATATGGCATGAATCATGTCATCCTTATACAATTTAATTCTTTCACGATCTCCAAGTTGACTGATGTAAAATCATATTGATAACCTTTTGTGAATTCATTTTTGTATTGCCATGCAATATCTTCAATCTAACTTATTGAGGGACCCATAGATGTATTTCCCACTAATATATGAGGGATAAATTTCGTCTTAATTAATAATATTCCTCAATATGATTTACTTTATATCCAATATCAATCTATATAATCATCCGATTAAAGATAATATTGGACTATATCAAAATATGAATTTCAGTTTATACTATCGCATTAATCATTTATGATAATTTATCCATTTAGTGTTCTCCTAGTGAGTTAGTCTAATTCAATATTTCTTACATATGTATATATGTGTTTGACTTAATATCACATATCCAAGGCTAGTAAAACATAGTCATCAATCAAAACACATACTAGCCTTTATTTATTATTATCCCAACAATAATGATCAACTAGGGACAATTTTGAATAGAATTCTTTATACTTAAAGGTTTTACTATCAAGTCACATACTTGATGACATTAGGTAGAATTAACTATTTATGGAATTTATCATTTAGTCATAAACAAATATGATATTTAATAAAAATGCAATAATGACATTATTAAGAAAATATCCATTACAAAAAATGGCCTAGGGCACATAACTAACAAATTTTTCATAGTTGCTTAAGTATTTATGTATATATATTTCATTGAAGATTATGTAATTAATTAATAAATATGATTATTATGTAATCTATATTTCTAGTTATCCCCACAATGTCATTAAGAACATCATTAAATATTTAGTATATGTTTACATATATGAGAGTTAAATATTAATGATTATGATATATGATATTTTGATGAGATTGTATGTGAAAAGTTCATATATTCTTATGCACAAAAACTCTTAGAGAGAGGCATTTTTGCATTTTAGAAACATTTCCTTCCTAAAAGAACTCAGTGAAACTCACCCAAAATGTTTCAAACATATTTTTATAGTTTTGAAAAATTATGAAACGCGTTTCAACATTGAAAATTTGTTTCATTTCTACTATTAATTTTAGTTTTGAAACTTATGGATAATTAATATTTATTTTAAATATTTAATTGATTACTGTCATCTCATTTATTTTTAATAGTTAATATTGATTTATATAGTTATCTTTAATATTATTTGTTGTATGATCTCATAATTGGTTGCTTTAACATTTATTATATGTAAGAAAAATATTCATAAATATGTCCCTATATTTTTCTATATTTACATATTTTTCTCACATTTTGTTTCCTATATATTTTTAGAAAAGGCTATTTTCATGTGTCCATTTTTACATTTCCTGTATCTGCATTTCCAGTTTCCATGATACCTTGGTCATATATTAATGGTTATGATGTACAATGAAAATAAGACTAAAATGTTGTAAGCTTAAGTTTAAACATCTTACATCTAAGGATTGTTTATTTATAAGAGTTTATTCTATATGTTTTATATATGCTATGAAAGAAAAGTAAGAAAGAGTAAAAATGAGAAAAGAAATGAAATATAATGTTTGAAGAAATATTTAATCCATAAACTTCCATAGCCTATTCCTTAGAATTTAAGGTGATGTTAATGTAAGTTTAATATTTTCAATATTAGAGTGACACAACAAAAGGCATCGTTGGCCTTCCCATGAGTTAAATTAGGCTTGCTACAAGTTGTGGAGGTCTTAAGCCTTTCCACTCTCTAGCGCCTGTATAGTCCATAATTCAAATCATGACAAAGTGATATCAAAGCAAAGGTTTATATAGTCGGACCTTTGAGTTAGAAGAGATAGATAGAGATGAGAGATGATAAAAATGATGAGGCATATATGAGGATATTTAGATATGACTTACAAATATACAAGATTCTTTCTCCTCTTTTGGTTTTCTCTTGAGTTAGAATTTTGTGTTCAGTGTTGATATGCTATGTTTGTTGATCATGTGAAGATTTACATGCCAAGAATGTAGAGGTCATGAGAATAATTATGCTTGAATTCAAATCCAAGTACACTTTATGTTTAGTGTCAAAACATTATTATGATAA
Organism: Omphalea diandra; assembly: GCA_949677035.1. Lineage (NCBI taxonomy): Eukaryota > Viridiplantae > Streptophyta > Magnoliopsida > Malpighiales > Euphorbiaceae > Omphalea > Omphalea diandra. The sequence continues at coordinate 13,117 of CATIWR010193993.1, forward strand.
GATTATGTGTTGCAACATGTTTTTTTGTATGATATGCATGCTTAGACTTATGTTAATGAGATTAAGGTATAAACAAATTGATTGAAGATTATTAGAGGATGTCACATCTATGAAAACAAGAATATGATGAAGATGATTAATATGTAGGCCCCGAATGGGCAATTGATTGATTATATTGAGGATTGATGCTTTGATGACCATAATTATTATTATATATATGTTGTTTTGATAGAAGGACTAGCCCAAAATATAGAGGATACCCTATCAAAATTTTGGTAGTATTTTAAGAAATTATGATATATGAAATGGAAAAATAAATAGTAAAAGAGAGTGGAAAAGCATAAGGATGATAAAAACATGATACGAAAGGCACAAAAAAGTAAGTAAAAGGGTAGAGATAGAGTTATAGATAGAGTATCCACTTATATATGTCTTGTAGAACTACTAAAGAAAGGAAGGATTATTTTGAAAAAGGCCACAAGGATCTCTTCATCATGGTTATAGACTAGTCCTATAATCATAACAAGTTATCTCCATGTTTCAAATAAGATTTAGAGCTCATAAATATTTTAAATGATTTACAATTGCATACAAGAATTTTAAATGATTTTAGTTTCTTCCTAACACTAAAAGATCTTTAGGAGTATCTATGATCTTACTTGAATTGTTTATGATCCAAGAATGATAAGGATAGGCTAAAAGATATTAAGGCATATGCAATAGTAATATGAAAATTCGAGCACGAATTTTCATATAACAGGAGCGAGAGAGGAAGCGTTTAGTAAGGTTCAAAATTCAATTTTAGAAAATTTTGGTAACTGAATTTATTTTAAGAATATTTTTTCTGATATTTATGTTTGTAATTATGAATTTTTAGTGATTTAATGTTGCTTAAATATATTTGAATGAAATTATAGATATTATTTAATGTATATATTAGTATTTTAAAGAGAAATGATTTTATATTAATGATATTATTATTTTAATTAAAGTTATATTATTTAGTATCAATTAGGATTAAAGAGTTGTGTTTAATGAGTATTTTATATTTAAGAATTTAAATTTAAATCAGCATATGAGAATATTTAATATTTTCATTATGAGTATTATGTAAATAAAATATATTTAACAATTTAAGGAATTAAAGATATGAAATTAATTAATTAAAGATATGAATTTAATTATTTAAATATGAATTCAATTGAGATTTAAGAAATTTATGAAAATCAATTTAAGTTAGCATGAGTATAAGATTTAAGTTATTTAACATTAATTATAATGTGTGAATTTATTTTGTTAAGTAAATATTTAAGAAATTTAATTACACAACGTTAAGAATATTTATTTATTTAAGTTTACTTAAATTATTGATGAAATTGATTTAATTAAGAATAATATCTAAATTGATTTGATTTAAAGTACTTAATTATGAGAAATTTATATATTTATGGTAGAAGAATTTGTTTTCAATTTTGAGCAATCAAATTATTTATGAGGTATATTTTATGTCATGAAAAGTAATTAATTAAAAATGATTTACTATTTAATTTAAGTAAATTTAATATTAATTTATTTAAGTAAAAATATTATATTTATATTTAAGAAAATTAATTTAATTTAAACTAATTTTTATATTTAATGAAAATTAATTTAATTATGAATGAAGAATTTGATTTTATGAAAACTAAATATTTTGTGTTGTTGACTTTACTTGTGAGAATTTTGATTATTTTATTAATATTAATATTGTTTTTATTATTATTGTTTTTAAAAAAAGAAAGAAAGAGAAATGAAATTGAAAAGGAATTTTTTTAAAAAAAGAATAAGATAAATGAAATAAAAAAAAAAGAAGAAAGAACAAAAAAATTTTTTAAAAAAAGATAAGGTCATTTGATCCAACAGACCAACCGACACACATATAACTTTAATAAAATGAAGAACAATAGAGTGGTGAAATGAAGAAAATAGGTATAATGTTGAATAGGTGCTCCTTTCACACTGCATCACGCCATATTGAGACACAGAGAGAGATTATGGACTGAGTGGTGACGAGGTAACCCAAGAGATGGGTGAATTGGGTAGTAAACAAAAACCCAAATACACAAAAAAAAAATTACAGAAGCAGCAAACACACAAATCAACACAGAGATTTTATAATGGTTGTGCAACTTGCCTACTCTACTCCCAAAGTTTTCACTTAGGCCTTTTTATTCCTTTTTAGACTCAGGAAAAACCTTTCCATTTTCAAGATTTAAGGACAACCTTCCCTTTTACAAGCTTAGGAAGAACCTACCCCTTGGTATTTTTTTTAGGCACAATACCAACCTTTACAACTACTAGCAAGGATAGATCCAAGCAGTGTCTATGCCTCTCAAATAGGCAGTTAACACACAATTAGTACTCAAGAAAACCTATTATCAAAAAGAGTAACAAAAACAAGTTCACTCTACCCAAATGCAAAGCAAACACCAAAAAAGGTTTGAACAAATAATCACTAGGAGTTACAAAGATGTTCACATTGATTTCTAGCTTTTTTCTCTAACCTTTCTAAACTTAAAAAATGTACATTATATAGCTAAGCTCAAAAACTAGCCATTAGAATAATTGACAACTTGTCTGTAAAACTAGCCGCTAAAGATGGTAACACACGTTGTTATTCATCAACCCCTATTGAACTTATAACAGTAACTTCCAATGCTTGTTGAACATCATTCAACACACGTTAGCTTTGACTACAACATTTGTTAGAAAGATAATAATGTTCGTTGTTCATTTATAGAAAGCTTGAACTTCGTGCTCTATTTTTCAAACTTTACACGGTTGTTTTTCACACTCATTGAGCAATTCGCAATGCTCGTTGGAACTCCTTCAATGCCTTATGAGAAGGGCCAATGTTGTTTTGGATTCCATAAGCTTTAGCTCAGGCTTGGACACTTTCCCATGCCTATTGTGAATATGCAATGACCATTGCTATCTAAAATCAACTCCTGTGGTGAGGTTCAGCACAGCTCAACCTAGAGTACATCTCCAACGCTCGTTATAGAGGGACAACACCCATTGTGAGGTCTAAAATCTTTAGCAAAAGAACAACATCCAATCAACGTCCATTGTTCATCCTTCAATGTCCGTTGAGTGGTCCAACGCTCGTTAGGAGATGTTCAATGCATGTTGAATTTGCACAATGCCCAATGAACTTATTTTGGCCCTTTTACATTTATCAGGACTTAGGTTCACATGTTCTCCAAATATTCTCCCTTTAGCATTCAAAAAAATCTCCCCTTTTAATGTTCGTCAAGTCTGTTCAAATCACCCAAAACATTAAAGTATAAAACATTAGAACTTCTTTTGGTTTTGTTATAGTTTTGTTATCCTTCAAAACCATAGTTTTCTTATCATTCAAAACACATCATTCAAAGTAGAGAAGTGAGTTCAATGCCTAACATACTTCCCCTAGTATTCACAATAATCTCCCCCTTTTTGAATAATGACAAAATCAAGATGCTTTGATACCAAATATACAAAAGGATACCAAGTGTTAAAACACAAAACTATAAGAAAGATGCCAACCAAAATGTGTACCAATCAAAATATCCACATAAGATTTAATACCAATTCAATACAAGGTTTGACATCAGTTATTGGAATACCCACACAAGGCTTGATACCAAGTATGCTACTTAACAAACCACATAAAATACCAAATGTTGGATAATAAAAACGTAGAAGATACCAAGTGTTAGGTTATGCACATAAGTGATACCAAACACTATAATCAAATCATCAAATTAAAGCATCCAAAACTTCTCCCCCCTTTTTGTCATCAAGACAAAAAGACATACAAAAATTTTCACAAAAAAAAAAATGTTCCACTTACAAACATGCAAATATCCTTTTACTAAAAATTAGACCAATTTCCTTAAAGAAAACAAGGCAAATATGATGATACCAAAAATACAAATAAAACAATAAAGGATAATTCCCCCTATCTTTATGCTTCCTTCTAATGAATCACCTAGGATATTCAAATACAAATCCAGTTAACATAACTTGGGGTTATATGTTACCGTCACAAATTGAGAAAAGCAAAAAAGGAAGGATAGAGATTCCAAACTAATACCAAAGTTTGTTCATAAAGCAAACTCCCCCTTAACAAAAGCATATTAATCAAAACAAAAGAAAGGATAAAGATATATTACAGTTAATGATAACAATTGATGTGTTTTCCAAAAATACAAATCTATTTTAAAAGAAACTCTAACTCTTCTTCAAATTCTACAAATCCAGTCACCATTTGTTTCTCCATTTTGAGTGAAGGGTATAGAGCTTGTAAACCTGCAAAATTAAACTTTTTGTGATACCCATTTTCTTTTAGGTCCATAGAGGTTAGCAACAAAAATTTGTTCATCTCTCATCCTAACCTTGCAAAAGTATGCTTTATGGCCAAATTTTCCATAATAAAAGCATTGCCAAATGAATGCTTTCGTAAGCTCTTATGGGGAGCATGAGTGAGAAGGCATCCTAAAAGATTGGTGCCTAAATCATGAAGGAACCTTTGCATTCTTACAATACTTGGTTCCATAATTAAAGGCATGATTTGCTTTTGGCCTTTAAGAATAAGGGTGAAAGCAGTTGTGATCATGCACATGAGTTTTTTGTATATGCACCCTAGAATGAGTGTGATCATGAGTAACTTTTCTTCTAAGTGCAAAGTGTAGCACATTCTGCCACTTTGGCTTATGAGATGTATACATGTAAGCATGATTAGCCTTTTACCCAGGCTATTTAGTGCATTGATTTGATAGTGTAGTGCTTTTAGGTTTTGCATTTGCATTAGCCTTTTGTGAAGAGATTTGAGATTCAACACCTTAGACATTAGATGTTCTAGAAGGTAAAGCTTTAACAAATACAGTCTTAGAGGTGGAGGAAGAGGCATGATTATATCCAATGTCATGTTTTACACTAGCATCTCTTAGAGAGCCAAAAATTAAATCTAATTTTTCTTTTCTTTTATCAAAATTTAAGAGAGAATTTTTCAAGTCCAAAACCTCCTTTTTCAAATTGTAATTTTGTTCGAAAAAAGTTTCATTAAATTTCTTTTCAAAATTTAACACTTCATTTTCCCTTTTCAAAGCATCAATTTTAGTTTTTAAGAATTATATTTCATTTGAATCTACAAAAGTGCTTTTGAACTTCATTTAGAAGCTCATATTTAATTTTAGAAATAAAGAAAATTTCATTTTTCGAAGATCCATTTTCATTTCTCAAAATCTTATTTTTATAAAAAGATTTATCCAAATCATTATTTGTTGATTTTAGTGCCTCAATAAGAGTTTCTACTATGAACATCTCATTGATATCATCATCAGATTTACATACTTCATTTGAAGAGCCTTTATTCGATTCATCTTCCATGGCCATTAAACATCCAGCTTTCGCTTTCTTTTTTGCCTTCCTTTTTGTTATCATTTTATTGCAGGAGAATTCATCATTACTTGTGGATATGGAATTCATTAAGCTCCTTCTCCTTCTTTCCTCTTAATGGTCTTCTAGCTCCATGGACATATTTCTTCTTCTAGTTTGAGTAGGTCCATTTTTAAGAAAGATTTGTAGGAAGAAGACTTAATGGTTGCCATGATCATATCCCTCTTGCACTTAAGCTTTAAAGATGTTAGGCTCTAATACCAAATGATGGACTGATTGGTGATGAGGTAACTTAAGAGGGAGGGGTGAATTGGGTTGTAAACAAAAACCGAAAAACATCACAAATATTGCAGAAGCAGCAAACACACAAATTAACATATAGATTTTATAACGGTTTGACAACTTCCCTACTTCACTCCCTAAGATTTCACTTAGGCCTTTTTATTCCTTTTTAGGTTCATGAACAACTTTTTCCTTTTCAAGGTTCAAGGACAACCTTCCCTTTTCGAAGCTTAAGGATAACATTCTCTTTTGCAAATTCAGGAAAAACCTACCCCTTGGTATTTTTCTAAGCACAATACCAACCTTTACAACCACTAGCAAGGATAGATCCAAGCAGTGTCTATGCCTCTCAAATAGGCAACTAATACACTATTAGCGCTCAAGAAAACCTACTCTTAGAACAAATAATAAAAATAACCTCACTCTACCTAAATACAAAACAACAACCATAAAAGGTTTGCACAAATAATCACTGAGAGTTATAAAGATGTTCACAATGATTTCTAGCCTTTTTCTCTAACCTTTCTAAACTTCCAAAATGCTCCTTATATAGCCAAGCTCCAAAACTAGCCATTGGAACAGTTGATATCCATCTGACAGCTTTCTGCAAAACTAGTTGTTAGAGAGGACAACACTCATTATTCTTCATCAACATCCATTGAACTTGTAACGGTAACTTTCAATGACTAATAATGTCTTTCAATGCTCGTTGGATTTGACTGCAACGCCCATTAGAGAGAGAACAATGCTTGTTGTTCATTTCTAGAAAGCTTAAACTTTATGCTCTATTTTTTCACACTTTGCATAGTTGTTTTTCATACCCACTAAGCAATTTGTTATGCCTATTAGAACTCCTTCAATTTTTGTTGACAAGGGTCAATGCTCGTTTTGGACTCTAGAAGCTTTAGCTCAGGCTTAGACACTTTTCCCATGTCTATTGTGAATATGCAATGACTATTGCTATCTCAGATCAATGTCCATTACAAAGCATCAATGCCTATGGCCAAGTCCAACACAACTTAACCTGAAGTACTTCTCCAATGCCTATTGCAAAGGGACAATGCTTATTGTAAGGTCTAGAAACTTTGGCAAGAGAGCAACATCTAATCAATGTCCATTACTCATCCTTCAATGTCGGTTGAGTGGTCCAATGCCTGTTGGGAGATGTTCAATGCTCGTTGAATTTGCACAATGCCCATTGAACATGTTCTGGCCCTTCTATGTATGTCAAGTCATAGGTTTACAAGTTCTCTAAACATTCTCCTCCTAGCATTTAGCACAATCTCCCCTTTAACATTCATCAAGTCTGTTCAATCACCTAAAACACTAAAGTACAAAACATTAGGACTTCTCTTAGTTTTGTTATAGTTTTATTATCCTTCAAAACCATAGTTTTGTTATCATTCAAAACACATCATTCAAAGTAGAGAAGTGAGTCTAATGCCTTGGGGTTACATGTTCTCCAAACATACTTCCCTTAGAATTCACAATAAGAGAGAGAGAGAGAGAAAGAGAAAGAGTCAAGGTTACATGTTCTCCAAACAAATTTTCCTTAGCATTCACGATAAAAGAGAAAGAGAGAGTCAAAATAAGGATAAAATTTTAAACAACCATATCTCTCTAACTAAAGCTCTAGTTGGGTAGTTTAAATTTCTATAGAAAGCTCTTTTTACAAGATTTACACTAACACCTGATTTGTCTCAAAGGAAAGTCAAAAGGTGGAGAAATTATTTATCACAATTTTAGTCAAACTTTTATTTTTATTGATTTCAGACAAACTGTAACTTGTATGATAACACAATCAATTCATATGAACTTTAAACATCTATAATATGGCTATGGTTGATTTTCAACAATCATCGATGACAAACTTCAGCCACTACACATGGTGGCACGATAGTAGCTCAACATGCCCAAATATTAATTGGTGCTAGAAAATCATTTTAATATCTCTAGTTATGATGGTTCAAGGTTCATGCATTGTGAGGGTCTTGGTAAGATTTTATGAATTTTTAATAATTATAAAATGAGTCCTAAAATATGAAATTAATATTTATATATATTTATTACTAAAAAATAGATTATATTAATACAAAATAAATTTATATGGATCATTGATAGAGGAATTGAAGCTAATTATATGTAATTTGATGTTAATTGTATTTTTAGACTAAATTGTGCAAATATGTAAAAATTTAAAGACATTTATGGAATTAAGGATTTAAGACAATTAATAAAGAATTATCAATGGCTATGAGTATATCTTATGCTATTACAGTGGAATGGAAGTATTGATGTCAAATGAGGATGTAATGTAGATTTTGGACTAAATTATAAGTTTAGAAAAAAAAAAGTTTAGATTTAATGTCTTTATGGGCCTTTTTGGCCAATAATAACTTGTTTTATGCATAAAACATATTTTATGGATGAGTATAGATGACTCTTCATATTTTTAGTATTTTTATTATATTAATGTAGATTTATTTACATGTTTAGGTCTATGTGATGCTAAAAATGAAGGATAAAAAAAAGAGATGCAATTATGGAATAGTAATGTCAAGTGATGGCTTTCATCATGGTTATTAATTTCCATTTGCATACATGCATCATAATTTTCTATATAGACCATAATACGCTAAATTATGTTAATATAAAAGTCATATGCATTTTATTTAATGAATTGATATGCCATGTTATAAATGTTGTACAAATACAATGTGTTGTGAGGATGGTTTAAGGAAGAAGTGAGAATCCAAAGAGTCATAACTAGCTATGTAAGGATTGAGACCTAAATGATATTAATGATATGTATGCATGCATGACATAGTTGGTTAAGAAACTCACCCACGTAAGAGAAAGATGCAGCTGGTGAGGCAACTCTCCCACGAGCACACAGTTGGTGAGGCAACTCTCTTGTGCGAGAAAGATAAGTAAGGATTCTCATGGACTTGGCTATCCATATTTGTAATGATATGTTATGTAAATTTTGTATGCAAATGATGTGTCATATAGTTAGAGACATATTCATGTTAAGGCATGTGAGCATGCATAATGGATATATAGAATTCCTCATTGAGTTTCCTACAAAGAGCTCACCCCTCCACACACACACAATTGTTTTGTAGGAAAGATATAAATGATGGTGAGGCTGACAGATATATGCAAGAAGTCTAAGAATTAAGATTAAGATGTTAAGGCACTACACTTATTTCTCGTAGTTGCCTAACTCTATGTGTGTGTGTGTGTGTGTGTGTGTGTATGATTGATGATTATGTATTTAATTAAGAGATATGATTATTATGTACTTTATATTTCTAGTTATCTTTGTAATGTCATTGAGTACATTGTGAAATATTTAGTATGAGTTTATATATGTAAGAGTTAAATGTTAATGATTATGATATATGATATTTTGATGAGATATATGTGAAAGGGTCATATATTAATTATTATGATGTATAATGAAAATAAGACTAGAATGATATGAGTTTAAGTTTACACATCTTAATTCTAATGATTATTTATGGGAGTTTGTTCCATGTTTGGTTTATGCCACAAAAAAAAAGTAATGAAAGAGTAAAAGAATAAAAAAAAAGAAATATAATGTTTGAAAAAATATTTAATCCATAACTCCCATAGTTTATTCCTCAGAATTTAAGGTAATATTAATGTAAGTTTAGTATTTTTAATATCAAAGTAACATAACAAAAGGCATAATAAACCTTCCCACGAGTTAAATTAAGCTTGTTATGGGTTCTAGAGGCCTTAAGGCTTCCCATTTCCTGACATCGGCATGGTCTGAAATCCTAGTAGTCTTTTAAGCTTTTTTTTTTTTACTAAAGTAAAGCCTACTGATCAATTTCCCACCATGCTCTCTTGTTGATATTAATTGCAATATGTGCTACTTCTTAATGTTCTTTCAGGTCTTTTGCAATTCTAGGAATATGACTAGTATATACTTACTTCTAGCATTTGAAGATCTTAGTAGGATTGGGAATTTCAATTTGGTTGTCACAACCTTGGATTTTATGTACCACATTCTTTTGATCAATCATACCATAATATCATACATGTTTGTAGTTTTTAGTGAGTTATTCAGGTAAACACCAGACCTTTTTAACTAATTTCAACATATTATTATCTCTTGCCATTATTTAATATCTTTATGTTTGTACATATTTCATATTTAAGCATTATAAACAAGCACAACCAAGGAAAATAATGATAGGATTCAACCACTCGAGGAGATACCCTTTATGGTTCAGAGAACTAACTAGAGATTGCCTCCCTAGGATCTCAATATTTATTTATAGAGATTGAACAATGTTTAATAAAGAGATACAATAATTTCATTATATTACATCAAAATTCTACTTTAATAAATCATTAGTCTAATTGTCAAGTTTTTTTTATAGGTAAGGGTGTACTATCTAAGAGATCCAACCCATTAGCCTAATTGGGCGACTAATGCTAGTATAATGACAAAGAAGTATATTTTCCTTTCAAGACATAATATCTTTAAGTATACTTAGGAGACAAAGTTTTCATGTTTCAACTTAGGCCCATACATCAACCAGTCCTTCCTGATCCCCCTTATTCCATATTCTTAAGGAAGAAGTTCGCAAACTCTTTTCTTTGAAGGTTCTTAGAGGGTGCACCTGATGAGGATCTTTTTAATAGATACAAAAAGATTATCAAATTATAGAGAAGCTTCTTAGTTGTATTCCTTACTCTCACACTCTTACGCCTAACATCCCAAAATCTTCTTTTCAACTTGACTCTATATAAAAATGAAGGCATCACACTTTTGGTATTGGATCCTCCTCTATTCTTAAGGATATTAGTTTTACTCCACCCGTGAAGACCATTATCCTAAGCACCTATAAAATTTTGCCATATCTATAGTTTATGTTTTGGATTGTTGATGAGCAACAATGCATTATGCCTTTATAACTTTATGATTCATTTTTCCCTCCTAATTTTGGATAATGTCACACATGTAACAAATGTTTTCCTTTTGTGCTTCTTCACTCATTGTATCTTATTTCTATTCTAATGAAATAATTTTTAGATTTCCCTAAGTTGATTAGGTGAGATATATTGGTCTATAATTTTTGCCAAACGTGCTCTTATAGTTGAGATGTAAACCATATAGGTAAGTTAACACAACAAGTGACATGTATATAATAACTTATGCATCTAGCCCTCTTTGTAACTATCTTTCTTTACATGGAATTATGATTGATCTCAAGTAGTAGGTTAAGGACCTTAAAAGAGATTGGATGACGACACCCTTAAAACTTTAGATCTAGCTAACATCATAGAGGGATGTAAGTATGAGCAATTAATAATAACATCAAATAGATGTTCATTTGGTAGTTCTCTAAATGAAGGTTTTACTAACATTGGTGACTTTAGAAGTGATTCTTTGAGTAGAGGTTTTTTTTTTACTAGTGATTTTGTTATTATTTTCATCCTTAAGAGACTTAACATCCTTAATAAAGGAGTCAAGATTCTTGATAGAATATTTTAATACTTTTTTTCCTTTTAAAGAGTAAAGGATAATGAATTTAAAGAATCATAGCTCTTGGTGAGCTTAGCAATGAGGTCACATAAGTTTTCCCTAAGATAACATTCAAATAGATTTATCTCATTGTCTTCCTCATTGTGAGTGCCATCAAGTTTCGTGGCTACGCTGAAATGAGTGGAATCTTGCTTATGACTCCTACCTTTTATCGATCAACGGGGGATCGAGAGGATGAGAGTTATACATTGGTACAATCCTGAGATGGCACCTATTTGGATCAACGAACGATCTTTTAAGCCTTAAGAAAGGTTGAAGCCTTTTTTTCAAGCAGTGTTCAATGATAAGCCAAAATGAGATAATACATTAGTATCATCCCAAAGGAGTATAGAGTTGACACCTAATTGTTGTCAAGATAAGAATCTAGGCAAGGATAATTTTTCAACCTAATTAAGTCATTTAGAAGTCCCAATTCATCTTTACCCCACCAAAGATAGGGTTTGAAAATTGGGTACGGCTTGGGGAAGAGTTTAAGCACTCCATGATTACCTGAATTTAAGGATCCAACCTTTAGACGTCTTTGGTTCACTTTTTACCATTTATCCATGTCATTAATTAATCTAGTTGTGGCTTATAAACATATTTTTAGTGCATTTAATTAAGCATATCATCATCAAGGCATCACAAGCATACTAAAAGGAAAAGGAAGGGGGCATGTAACATTAAGTGGGGAGGTCATGCATATCAAACATTCAATATCATGCATAATTAAGATCACCATACTCATATGGGCACCTACACATAATGGTCACCAAGAGGAAATAAAACAAAATAACACAAAAAGGAAATACACTAAGTGAAAGAAGCTCACCAAATCTTCTCTAAGCCAAGGAAACCTAAGCACATTTTAAGTCCAAAGTCAATACAATCCCAACATCATTTGAATCACATACTATCAATGATATCATAAACATGAATTATGGAATGTGAGATATCATAAATATGAAATTGAAATGCACTTTGAAGGATGTTTAAGGCTTAGGGAAAAATCATAACAAGTGGGATCCAAGGGTTATTAAACCCTCCTCCATGATGCTCTTAAGGAGCTAAGCATCCATAAACACCACTAACCATTTTGAGGCAAGGATGTTAATCAAGAAGGAACTATTATAAGGCCAGACACATGTACTATATATTATAGACAATGGCAAAATAGGGGGATCATAGATCATTAAGCTTTCTCCCTAAATCTAATCATATGATCACCCAAAACACAATGGATGAAACGAGTTAGCTAGAAAGCCAATCATTCCTTTCCATGGAGATGATGATTAGAACACTACCATGATTAAGATAATAACAATAATAGTGAGACTCTTAAGGTCATTCAAATTATAAATCCCTCACTTGTTTATAGCCAAATGAATCACATTTTAGCATGTGAGACAAAAAAAAAAAAAAAAAAAAGCAAATTTACAAAACACAATTTACACTTGGTCCTTGCCCTATTATTTTAATGAATCTAGATCTTAGGCTGTAAAAATCTTCTCTATTCTATTAATGGAACAACCAAGACACCTAAAAGATTCCCTAGAGAAAAGAAAACCTAGATAAATGAAAGAATAAGATTTTACAATCTAACCATAGGCAAAGAAGGTTGTATAGACTAATAAGTGGTTTGTACAGCCTTTTAAGTGGTCTATACAAACTATTAGAAATCTATACAACCCACTTAGACTAGGTTTTTCAAAAGAAAGAAAAGAAGAATGAGGGAAGAAGAGAAAGGGAAAGAGAACACTATGATGCCTTTAGATGTTGTTATTGCCTTCAGAAACACTTAGGTTTAATATTATCCTCTAAAAATGTAAAAGAAATGTTTAAAGTAATGTAGTTGATGTGTTAGTTCGACTTTAGATCTTTTTTATGATTGCATTAGGGTTTGATTTGTGCGTGTTTAGGGTGTTTGAGTGGCTATTTTAATAGAGTAACACTTGGGTTTCCAAGCCTCTCCCTTGCTCGTCAAAAATAGGGTGTATTTATAAAGGGAGGACGTGTACCAATGCTAGAATAACTCTAACCGCATCCTATGCATAACCCAGAACAAATAAGGGTAATGAATCTTCTAGTATTTAGGGTTAAAAATGGTTTATACAACCAAAAGGTTGGTGGTACAACCCACTATATTGGTTATATAGCTAGAGGCTTTCAAAGGCAAAGTTCTAAAATGTTATGCTAGCTAAGGTTTCATACTTAGCTGTATAACAATTTAAATAATGGCTAACAGAATTAAGTTTTTGGCCTTAGCATGTTTGTGCTTGGTTTGGGGCTTGATCCAAGGCTTCCTTAGGCCTTTAATCCTCTTCCTTTGTAATTTCCCCTTTGCATATATGGGGAATAATTTAACAATCTTCATCATTAGTTTCACATCCTAAGGCTCAAAATTTAATGCTCACACTCACTTTCAAACTCGCTTAGGGAAGGTTATCTTCTTCTATAGCCACGAAGTATAAATTCGCAATGTCTTTCTCATCCTTGGAGCTCTCATTTTTGAAGCACTTGTATGATCCCATATGCCTTTGAAGGCTTCTTAATCCTCTTTTATTTTGTGCTTCCTTGATGTTTATGCTTCTTCTCTTTTGCACAATCTATCATTAGATGTCCCTTTTTATTACATTTATAATAGATGATTTGGCTTTTAAACATCTTCTTTTGCATTCCTTCTTCATGTTTCCCTTCTTATTTATTAAGAACTTATTCACTTGATTTGTGATGAGAGCTAGTTGATCATCCTAACTACAATAATCACTCTTATTAAAAGAAGTTAGAGAATAGGTAGAAAAGTTTTTTGTACATATCTTTTTAACTTTGGGGACCATGTTCTTCTTTTTAGGATCTTTTTCCCCTACTGGTTTTTCCAATGTAATCTCATGAGTCAGTAGCTTCCCTATGATCTCATTTAAGGTAAAGGCCTTTAGTGTGTTTGCCTCCTATATGACAATTGTCTTTGATTCCCACTTCTCCTTAGGAAGTGTTCTTAGGAGCTTAGCCACTATGTCTTCATTGAAGTAGACTTTCCCCAATCCTCTGAGAGTCCCTATCATGTCTATGAATCTATTATACATCTTCTTCTTAACTTCACTTATTTCTTTATGTTGAGTTTGAAGATTGTCCCAAATCTCCTTATTAGAGGTACACATTTGTAACTTAAAATATTGAGATTTATGAATTCCACATAATAAGACAAGCATAGCCTTTATTTTTGACGTTGGGCTTTTTTTTCTCAATTTTCCACTCACTTTTCTTATTTGGGATTAAGAAATCTCTTAATAATTTAGTAGACACTTCTCTTCCTTCTTTAAAAATGTCCCAAAGAACTATTGTCTCATTATCTAGGAAGATCTTCATCATATTCTTCTAATAGCCATGGTCATCACCCTTGAAGAATACATGCTTATGGATTGATTAAGAATCCTCTTGACTTGTCATTAGATATTTTCTCTTTGCACTGATGCTTTGATTAAGAGATTAGATCTGATACCACTTGTTGTCTCAAGATGACTAGAAAGGGGGTTTGAATAGGGCATTGGCAAGTTTAAAATATTTTTCAAAAAGAGTGAAGAGGATCAATTAAATAAAGACACAAAATTTTATTAAGAGTTGTCTCAAACCAAGCATACATTCTAATCACTAGAAATTTTCACTAACCAATAGCTTAAAGAAGCTATGAAAGCCTTTAAAAATGTGAATTTACACATGCACAACTTAAGCTTTCAAAAGGTCAATTTTTAGGCACCACCTAAAAGCCTTCGACAAATAGTTTATAGGCACTATTCAAGCTTTAACCCTAGATAGCTTATAGGTACTATCTTAAACCTTTCATAAAGAAATGGTTTAAAGGTTATATCTCCAACCCAAGAGTTTTCTTTAACACAAGAATTACAACCAAAGTAAAAGGAATACTCTCACACTCAACCTTTTTTACAAATGAGATGTTACCTCCTTAATTTGATTGAATGAGTTAAAGGTTGGTATTTCTAATGAAGCAAAATCTTCTTCTCTTTTTAAAGAATATAGCTCTCATAAGCACTTAAAGAAGAGTTAGTTCAAGCAACTAAACTTTGAGACTCTTTACATATTGTTCAAAGCTTTAAATCACTTAGAATATGTTTGTTCTTGATCTTTCAACTTCTCTATTTTTGAACTTTAAATTTTTCGTCCTTAAATAGGTGAGGAAAAGAAAGTAGCTAATAAACATAGAAGAAAATGGTGTCAGACTGTCAATATAGTCATTAGATCCCTTGTCAATAATTGGCGAGATTCAATGGTCACTAAAAGTTCAACACCTACTTGACCTTACTTAAATGATCCTTAAGCATCATACTTCATTTTTTTTCCACCACCTTTGAGCCATATAATGATAGTTGAATTATGGCCATGCTTATGTTGATCCTTTTAATAGTCATTGCTTTAGTTCTTGAGCTTATCTAAATCAACAATTTTCTTATGAATTCTTAATGGTCATTAAGGACATTTAACTCCCCATTAGAATGCTAACCATCATCGAGCTCTCCAATTCTAGTTATTAGAGATGACTTAAAGCATATCTCAAATGCTTATTAGATTTCATCCATGCTCATTGAGTTCATATTAACACTAATTAGTAGCTTTTTCAACCATCATTGGGACATTCATAAGAGTTCATAAATTATGTTAAGCTTTTTCAATTATCGTTGGTTGCCTTTCAAGATCTCATATTTAACAACCACACCATATTGTGGTCGCTAAGTGATGTGAATATGCATATAAAATAGTGACCACTGGAAGTTATGGTGGTTATTTCTATAACAAAATCCTTCTTTTAGATTTACATTTATTTTCAGTGAACATACATATTTCCAATGTAACCGTAGATCCATTAGTCATTAATTAGTTAATTTCTTAAGAAAATACTATAATTGCTCCTAAAACAACAATAATTTATTTTCCTATGCACATAAAAAAAAAAGGTAATAATTGAAGTTGGCACTGTTTATGTGCAACCCACTTTTTTATGTTATGGAACAAGATTTGTTTAATATGTAGTAATGTGATCTAGTTAGACTCATTTTTCTGACTTTTGCACACATTTATGTATCTTACCATATGAGCTTTATAAACATAGCATTTTAGGAACTTATTAACTTGCATCCCCTTAATTACCATTGTATTGTTGTGTTATAGACAAATTCATGCCTTGTGGACATAGACATTGACATAAGTTATTAATTTACTATTACTCTATGACTTTTTTAACTTAAAATAAAAGGTACCCATATCAACTTAAATTAAAATGAAATGAAGTAATTGTTGCATTAATTGTATAAGTTGAATAACTAACATGCAATTTGTATATTATATTCCTATAAGTAACTATTGTGAAAGTAAAAGAGTTTACATAAAGTTTATGAATTTCTTGTATGAATATGATTTTTAGTGGTCACAAAAAAAATTAGGTTCTTACAATTATTTTTAAGTTATGATAGATTGATTAAGATCGTAATGATGAATGAATGAATTAAATTTGAAATTTGTATTATAATAATGAATGAAAAAATCACAATTATGATACAGTTCATTCACTAATATGTCTCTGCGACAAATGGTTATAAGAAAGGATTTGTAAAGAAAGAAATGGTTTGATTGTCACAATAATTTAATATGCGAAAAAGACCTAGCGGATTGTTTAGTTCAATAAAATAATGATTAGTTCTCACTAACGTTCATTTTCCAAATTATGGAATTGCATCAGGTATTTATATGACATACCATTCTATAAATATTTGTATTATAGATATATTTTTTAAGGTATATATATTTAATATATATATAGATATATATATATATATATATATATATATATATATATATATATATATATATTTCATAATATATTAATATTTTTTAATGAACTTTTTAATCTCACTTTTGATATTTCAATTTATTATTTGTAGTTACAAATTACAGCTTCAAAGGCACTCTGTGTGTATAAAATTATTATACATGTTTTAAGAGTTCTGACTTTTGCCTCAATTTCCTGAAATTTGATGTGTTTTCATATCTTGCAAATTTTTTATTATTAGACTTGATCTAACTAATATCCAAAACTTAAAAAAATTGTTTGACTTTTTTTCCATAATACAATCACAACAGAATGACAACTCTGAATGGCCAGAAATCTTTCCCCATTTAGAAATAAAAAGAAATTAGAAATAATGCCTTTGAATTTATTTATGTAAGCTTCATATTTTGGACCTCTAAATGCAAAGTCTGATGATGAAAATCACTGAATTTGTTACCCATAATGCAAATGGAACTGCCAAAGAAATAGATGAAAGGCCTAGGATATGTTGGAGAAACCAAAGACCAAGCCCAAAAGGTTGATGGATTGTACAACCCATCAAGTAGGGTTGTACAACCTATAAATTGAGGTTGTACAACCATGCCTAGGGTTGTATAGCCCACTCTAAAACCCTAGCTTTAAGAACCTTCTGGAACTGGTCCCCTCATAAACCCTAGGGTTGTACAGCCCTAACAGACGGATGTACAACCTATGCCTAGCTATACAATCCATGTGCAAACTCTAATTCTAGGATATTAATCTCCCTTTTTGTGATTGGACACGTTCATGGTGCGACCAGAACCATTTCTAGCTCTATGCGCTCATCCCACATCTATAAATACCCCTTTATTTAAAGAAGGAGTGGAGGCTTAGAAACCCTAAGCTTACTCTACCAAAATTGTTTCTTAAGTCACACTTAGCATAAAAAACCCTAAAACCCCAACTCACCTAACTTATTCCAAGGTAGAATTAGCTTTTTCTCTTCACCTTTTAAGCATTTTCTTAAGCATTTTGAAAGACATGGAACACCTTATGAGCCTATAAGGGCACTGAAACATACAAAGGAATCCAAGACCCCATTATCCCTCTTCTTTTTTCCCTTTCTTCATCTTTTTTTTTGTTTTCAAAAACCTAGGATTTTGGATTTGTACTACATTTATATAGGCTACGCAGCCCACCATTCTAGGTTGTACAACCCCAATAATGGGTTGTATAACCCCAATAATGGGTTGTACAACCTTAGTTTTCTAGGCCTAGTTTTGTGAAACCTCTCTTCTCCTCATCCAGATTTATGTTATCCAAGGTATTCTTTTATGTTTCTTTATCACTCTAGTGGTAGAATAGGGTAGGTTAGATAGCCAATGACCCCTATTCACTTCAAAAATAGAGTTTTGATAAGTCTTGCAAGGGTTTTCATGGTTCTTGTTATCTTAATGTTCATGCTCTCTAATATGGATCTAATTATGATTTTAGTTTTGTTGTTAATCACTTTAGGGTAGTGACTAAGTGAGAAACTTCGGATTCCAATGTCCTTAAGAGTCCTTCTTTTAATGGTTTTGTTTAAGAAATATGTGAATAGTATTTTAGTTATTCCCCTTTTGATTTGCATTCTAACCCTCCTTTACGGTTAGTACTGTTATGGATCCCATGCTCTTTTAGAGCTACATAAGGTGAGGATTCATCAATCCTAAAATCCCTTTTGTGGTGAGCTTTTGCCTTTGGCCATTCCACATCCTCTAAATGCCTTGCATTACAAGTTCTCTTCTTTTCACGTTCAAGATTTATGCATTTTTATTTTTTTTGCTTATTGGATGGTTATGTGGAAATGTGATACTATGGACTTAGATGCATATCTAGGCACCTTTTGCATGGGAAAGATGGTAATATGTGTTGTATTCATATCTTATGCTTTGAGTTCATTTAATTTGTTTATACTTGTTTTGTGTACTAACTTGCTCTTCTTTTGGGTATAGGTATAGCATTTGAAGAAGACTATAGGTTGGTCTCAATGGTCGCCCTACTGATCGTGAATGATGAATGAATGAATATCTCCCTTATATCATGATGAATGACCCCTAACCCTATTTGATGTTTAAGCATGGATGATATGATGTGTGAATGATGAATGTATGAGACCCCTTCACCATGATACATGACCCCCACTCTTTCTTCAATGTTTCAATATGGATGAATGAATTAAAATGCATGTTTATTCACTGTACCATAATGCATATCCCTATCCCTAATAAATCATGCATGATGTGAATGAATGGATGTATGGATATGCATGATAATCCCCTTGCCATGAATGCATGACTTTTATTCCCTTTTGATGTTTGAATATGGATGAATGGATGACAATGCATGTTTTTTTTTTATCTATTTAAGTTCATTGCATGATAATCTCACCATTTGGATATGTATCCTCCATCCCTACCTTCTATATATTATTTATTATTTTCTTTCATCTTGCATATCATTCATGCATTGCATATTGTATTGTTATGGTTGATGGCTTGTTTAGATGGATGCACTTAGGTGGATAAATGGGAAATTGATTAATAAATGAAAAGTAAAAAAATGAACCATCGATTGCTTAAAAGTCAGATCCCTAAATTTGAACGACTTAGGAGTGCCTAACCTTTTCTCAAGTTCTACCCAACTCCCAAACCCGATCTCTAATGGGGTTAAGATGGATTGGGCCTTCTAAATTACTTAGGTAGGCTTAGAATTTGTCCTTGTCCAGATTCTTGTCCCGACAAAAGTAAGGTGACAACTCCATATTTCACTTAGGGATGGTACCAAAGTATTGTCCCGCCTTGGTCCCCCGTTGACCACTACTTTGCAAAAGGGGCTTTTATCTTACGTGAGACCTCAAGGATCCCTAGTTCATCTAAATTATGTTCTATGACTAGGGGTTATTACCAACGTATGATCCTTCGTCCTCTTGATCCTTTGGTGATTGATAAAAGGTAAGAGTCACAAGCAAGATTCCACTCATTCGAGCATAGCCACGAAATTCAAGGCACTCACAATGGTGACTCCATTGGGGACTAATGGAGTTATCTTTATGAATCTCTAATTCATATTAGTTTTGCCATTATTAATTAAGTTCTCTTTACATTCATATAGCTTCAACATTTTACCATGAGCACTAGGTTGCCCTTAGACAAACCGATGGTCCTCCAAACTTGAGACTTCAGCTCCATTCGAGCTTAGAAGATGGTGAGGAGGATTCATCACTCATAAGTCAAGTACCTTCGGGTATGTCAAATAGAGGGTATATAAGAACCGTCCCTCAAGCTTGTGGGAGCCATACACTCTAACAACCCTTTTAAAACCTCTAGGTGACATGTAGGAACCTTGGAAACATGGAATAGGTCCCTAAATGTTTGCATTTTAACCTAGTGATTTGACTTTAAAAAAATACCTCATTAAAGCCTAAAATGAAGGGATTTTTATCTAAAAATTATGGCCAATTGATCAAAATGAACTTACTTACATGTAATATACAAAAATCTACATTTTTTTGATATATTGTGGGTTTTATAACTCATCCGGGTGAACAATTTTCAAGCTCTTATTTGTCAAGCCATAAAATATACCCATTTTCTTTACAAAATCTTTCCCCTACAAAAGGTGCACTTAGAGTATGACCATGCTCCATTACTTTTAAACTCACCACCAACTTTGGTTAGTTTGTAGGACCTTCGAATTCAATAATTGATGATGGTATTTGAATTGACCACTTATCCTATGAAGAGCCTCTATACATACTTATGCGGGAGAAATAAGGTTGAAAGGTGATATGTTTACTCTTTACCTATGTATCACTAGCATTCATGCATACATTCATTTGTTTGGCATTATAACATCATAATTTGATTTATTACTTTGAATTCTTAGAACTTAAAAATAAAGCAAGACAACTCATAAACACCACAAAACTTAGCCAATATGGGAGAGTTGAAACTCCAAGAACTTAAAGGAAGGATTAAAGATATGATAAAGATTGAGATAGAATTAGTGGTACATCAATATATGAACAAGAATCTGAGAAAGATTATTACACAGATCTTGATGGATGGTTTGGTAGTAGAAAAGCCAACTAATAGAGGAATGTAGTCACATGTTATAAAGCTAAAGGAGATGAGCCTGAAAGGAATTTGGGAAAAACTAGGCCATTTGCTAACATGAACCAACCATTGTCTGAAATATTTGAGGAGCTAAAGAAGAAAAGGATGCTCAAACCACTTGATCCTAAGCCTTTGTGAAACCCATTACCGAGGGGTTTTATGCTAAGTGTCTTTTATGGTTTTCACCAAGCTTATGGTTATGATACTGACTCATGCAAGCATCTCAAGCATGAAATCTAAGATCTTATTGATTCTAGAAAGTTATCAAACTTTGTGTTCTTAACTTATTACCCTAGCACCAAGGCCAAAATAGATCTTAACTCCTCTTTTGATCAATTCTTGATTGTTTTAAGGTAATTCTTGGCTAGCACCTCTCCAACCCAAAGGCAAAAAGATCACTCCCACCTAGTTAGAAAAAGGATATGGGAAATCTTGTTGCTAAGAGTTTAGTTAGCACCTAAAAAGGAAAAGGAGCACATCTTAAGCAATCTCTACAACATAAGCAATTACAAGCTCAATGTGAGAAAAAGGAAGCAACTGACAAGATCTCTTGGGATTTTTTAAGCATGTGATATCATTGTCCAAAGCCTTAGAAAGACTCTAAATGGAAGAGATTTTACATCCTCTGGCCACTAGGCCCTATTAACTCTCTTGCACTAGAACTACAATAACAATGCCTTTTGTGCTTTCCACCATGGTACGTGGCATCACACAGATGAGTGTCAAAGGCTTTGTCATGAAATTTAAGCCCTTATTGATTCAAGGGTGATACTCAATCTCATAGCACCTAATGGTAACCTGAACCAAGAACCTAAGCAAGGGTTCATTTCTTTTAGCTAACATTTAGTTACAATTCTTGAGGATTTTAAGCAAGAAGTATTATTGTTGCCCACGTATCAAACACTAAAATTTTCAAAGATGAAGACGTGACCACGACAGTTCAAGAGGTTCCCAAAGTGGGCACTAATTTTAAGAAGTCAGTTAATAAATATGAGGAAAAAAAACTTAGTTCAAAAGGCCCAATTCACATATGAGAGGGAATGAAGCATGTTCTTGCAATTTAGTCTACCTTTATCAAGGGAATAAGGGTTTGCATTACATGAGGGACACAAACCACTCAATTATTCTTTATCTTTAGGATATAGCCCTCACTACGTCACGAGACATTGTATCAATAAGTGTTGGTGCTTAAAGAACACTATCCAGGTTCTTTTTTAGAGTCCAAACCCAGAAAAGAACGGTAGGAAGCATAGTTTTGAGTTTCATTTTGCTTTCTTAGCTCAACTTGTCTTATCTTAACTATAAACATCTGCATAGTTTGGTTATTTTAATGAATAATGATGTTTTTAATTTCATGTTTTCGCTTATTTAATCCAAATATAGTTATTCATATATTTGGTGGCATAATAAAAAGCTTGGTATGAGAGAAAGAATAAAAAGGAAAAGAAAATACGAATATCGCAAACGGAGGGTATTTATAAAAAAAAAATGTGCAACAATTGTCTTATAGCCTATGATATAAAGAACCATCTCCTTGACATTTTGTGTTGCCTCCTATGAAATAAGGAAGAACTCAAGAGAGAGGAAAAAAATGAATGGATAAAAAAAAAAGGAGGAAGAGAGAGAAGAAGAAGAAGAAGAAGAGAAAGTGCCAATAAGAGACTTAAGGAAGAAAAAAATAAGAGTTAAAAGATATAATGAAGAAAGGGATATGAAGAACAAAAATGTAAGAAAAAAAAGAGCATAAGCAAAAAAGTGAGATCAAAGAGTGAAAGGAAGCATGGTGTGAAAAACCATGATAACCCCTAAGTCTTCCTTGGTACTAGAGGAGGAGTGAAGAGGAAAAGAAAAGATATGAAAGGGGGACGAATGAGAAGAGAGATGTGTGAGGAAGGGAAAATCTCAAAAGGATGACCCATGCTGGTAATGAAGTTAAGGGAAGGTTAAATAAGAATGTACGTGAGCAATAAATTCGAGTTACCCTAACCTAATAATCCTTCACTTAATTTTATGAAGGAAGAGACCAAGCAATAGGAAAAGGGAAAAAAAAAAAAAAAAAAACACCCATGTAAGTGAAATTAGGGAAATCTTGAGTGTCTTGCATAATGATACCTTGAGAAGACTCAATATAAGATTAACTAGGGGGCAATTAAAGAGACCTGAAGGAAAGAAAGGCATCTTGAAAAACAGGTGGAGAGGCAATAGCATGTTTCATCATTAATAGATAAACCCCTTGTGATGTGAAAAAAAAATAAAAAATAACAAAGAAATATAAAAAAGAAAAAATCTCGTTAAGTGGAAAACCTGAAAAAGGCCATCTAGGCAAAAGTTAGGGAGAAAGTAAAAAGAGAGTTGAAAAATATTTAGTTAGAAAACCAGAAAGGGCTAGCCAATAACAAGCATCATATTTTGCTACCAGATGTGCCATAGCTACATTTGCATTGAATGAAGGCATGGAACTATGGTGTCAGCATATATGAGAATGATCAAGCTACCACTTTAAAAAAAATAAAAAAAAAGGAAAAAAAAGAAGTGAAAAAGCTCACTAAGTCAAAAACCTAAAAAGGCAATTTAGGTAAAAAATAGAGTAAAAAAAAAGAGAAGAAAAGAAGACAAAAAAGGAAAAAAAAAAATGAAAGCTCATTAGGTTGAAAACTCGCAAGGGTCGCGTAGGCAAAAGTTAGAGCAGCCCGCTAAGTTGAAAACCTGAAAGGGCAACTTAGGCAAATGTTAGGGCATAAAAAATTTTTTAAAAAAAAGAGAAAAAAAACAAAGAAGGAAAGTATATGGCTACCATTAAGCTTTGCGACATAGTTAGAA
This sequence comes from Omphalea diandra, assembly GCA_949677035.1. NCBI lineage: Eukaryota > Viridiplantae > Streptophyta > Magnoliopsida > Malpighiales > Euphorbiaceae > Omphalea > Omphalea diandra. The sequence goes on from CATIWR010193993.1 coordinate 37,178, forward strand.
ACCAATGGTCTCTAAATGGCTTTGCATGGTCTTTCTTTTGACTATCAATTGTGATTATACAAAGAATTGTTTTTGAGAAGATAACAGAGAAGGGTGGGAATATGTAAATTCCTGAACCATGTATATTGTACACAAACCCAACAAACTCTCAAACCCTTGTCCAAGAAATTGGCTCATAGAAACCAATATTACAAGAACTACAAAGTCATCACATGATAGTGCATCGACTTCTTTCTTCTGCAGGCTGTGCAGACACTTGCTGGAACCTATGCGACTCGGATGGGTTGTATGAGAATTCAGAAGTATCAAGTCCGTACTGGTTTTCATGCAGTAAAGAACATAAGTACAGTGGCATAATTAGCAACTAGATGCTTAAAAAATTGAAAAAAAAAAAAAGGAAAAGATATCCAAACTGTCTAAGGAGTTGACATTAAATAATGTGGATGCAAAATATGCTGGTACATAGCCAAAACGTGGTCCACAAGTTACAGTTTGTATGATACAAATGGATGTTTTTTATAATTAAACAATTAAGAATGCTCCATGTGATGGACAAAATATTAGCTTGACAGACTCATCTCATTTAGACATTCTAGAATTTGGCCAACTCTCATAATAAAATGCAAATTGTTTTTCATTTTATAATGTAGTGCAAAGTTCAGAACTCACACAATAAAGTACCAAATGAAGGTATAATTGCCAAGGTAGTAATCATTAAAGAAAATTGTTTTTCAATATTTTTTATTTTCTAAATTTATCTTGCTTTCCCGTTCCCCCATCCTTCCTTTCTCTCAATTCCACCCAGAAAGATATGGCTCAGATGAAAAACATGAACGCCCCTCTGCAAGCTTTATTTTTTTAGTAAAGTCAAGCTTTTGCTTCCTAAAGACTTGAGAAGTAGATCTTTTCTCAAAATTCACTATCTGATGTTACTTTTGAAACATTTTTAACTCATTCAATTGTTTTGTTACATCAACAATTAGAGTAATCAAAACAACAATGTTATTTTTTCCTACTTCATAATATTTATTGTGAAACATGTTTTTTTGAGCAAATTACTTGTTCCAATTTGCAATCTACAACACATGCATATTTTCCAGTATGGGAAACTCATAATTGGCCATTTTTGAGCAATGAAACTTCACATGGAAGTACTACTTTCAACAAATCAACTTTATATATTTCTTGAAAGATCTGCAATTGTCATTATTGAGTAATAATTGCAACTAATTTCTTGAACTGGAACATAGCTGATGAAATTGAAGTTCTGGCAAAAATTGCAGAAGCACAAAGTTTGAAATTTTTTAATCATTAGGCCTTAAATTATATATTTATAATATTTTAAACATTCAACATAAACATAAGATCTTAGTTCATTTGCAATCCCATTTATAACACATTTAAAGTTGAAAACTTAGTCCATCACAGACATTATTCAGAAGAAAATTTTTGCTGGAACTCAATTTTTTCTTACATTTCTCACATTAATCCTTTCAAATTTTAAATCAGACTAATGTCTCAGGCATGTCCTAGAAGAGGCCCAGTCAACTTTGTAAAACAGTTATAAGCATCGAATACAACTTTGAAAAACACTCAAGTTTGTATTTTGACAAAAATATGCAAGATCAACAAAACGAGCACCATTTATTGTCTAAATTGAGGGAGAATTAGCTCTGATCATATCATACCTTTTCCCTCATACGTGTACTCCAAGCATCATTTCTGCTGGGACGCTGATCAAGAGTACCAGCAACAGGTACACTTGTTGCTGGAACTGGTGGCCTGTTAAGCAAGGGCTGACGGATCTGCTGTCTTGGGGCAATGAGTTCATCGTCACTATCATAATCTACTGGCTTGTTTGCTGCCCTAACCATAAGGGCTAACACAAAAAGCAGAGCCTGCAATAATTCATTGTAATGAGCCACTTGAGAAGACAAGAATAAAACAATTTTTGTTAGTAGTTCCAGTAATTTCATGTCCATTTGGTTAACAAACACCTCAACAATTAAGCATGAAAATCAGGCAACTAATTATGCAATCCCCTAGTTCCTGCATACCATATCATACAAGGACATACAACTGATAGAACCACAAGTTCTGAAGTCAATTAAATGTACACTACAATCACAAGCAAAAAGCTCAAAACAATTTATCTCTATGAATCAAAAGGCACTTTGACTTTGGATTGAGATAAAACCACACCCAAATCAATCACCTAGCAAATCTACATTGTTTTCATAATGAGATCAATAACTATGATATTTAAAATTAACTTCAATGGACTCTTAAGATTAAAGAAGCAGTAGATTGTGCCACAATCAAATAAAGGCACCCACTTCATTAGCTGCAATTAGATGCCTTGTCAATAGGAAAAAGTACATTATGTCTTACAGTGCTATTATGTGGCATCAGGAATAGTTCTCAGTCCATTTGCTTCAACTTTTAATTTTCAATTAGCAATATCAAAGCTATACTTATCCATAGAGCAAAACAATAATTTGAGCATATGTTTCACATCGCTATTGCAAATAGCTATAGCTATCAAACTACAAAATTTTTTAGGATATTTTTAATATTCATTGTTATATTAGGAAGACTCACCTCAAATTAGAGGACCCTTCAACTCGTAACCTCCTAGGACCCAAGTATGCTTGGGTACCTAAGAAAAAGTGATTTTATAGTATTGTGTAGGGATTTGTGGCAGCCACCAATAAATCAAGCAATTAGCGTGTAGATAGTGGATGCTCTAGCATATGACGAGCAATAAGAAGCTATTCATAACATTGAAAGAAAAAGAAGGTGAAAATGTCACATTTGATAACAATGTCAAGGGTAACAATGTCAATGGTAAGATAATTGGCATTGAAACCATTGGTAAGAATGGTTGTTCTTTGATTGATGATGTTTTATTAGTTAATAGCTTCCAACATAATTTATTGAGTGTAAGTCAATTGTGTGACAAAAGTAATAAAGTCACCTTTAATCCTAGAGAATGTCGATTCACCACATTTGTGAATGATGAAGTTGTTTTCAAGGGTGAAAGAAAAAGGTAATTGTAGAGAGAAAAAATAGAACACCAGTAGAAATGGCTAGAACCATGTTCAATGAGTATTCTTTACCGAATTACTTTTGGGTCGAAGCCATTAATACTTTGTGTTATAACGCAAATAGAGTTTTTAAAGGACTCATTCTCAATAAAACATCTTATGAGCTATGAAATAGTAGAAAATCTAAGATATCAGCCCTAAGAGTATTTGGATGCAAGTACTATATATTGAATACTAAGGATAATCTTGAAAAATTTGATTTCATGATCAATGAAGGTATATTCTTTGGCTATTCCACCTCTAGCAAAGCATATAAAGTCTAATAAGAATTCAATGGTAGTTGAAGAGTCTATGAATGTTGTTTTTTATTGAATCGAGTAAATTTGATCTTAGAAAATATATTTTTGTTGATTATCTTGTAGGTAACCTTGAAAAATTAGAATTGGAAGACACTATAAGAAAAGAGGATAAAGATAAGAAAGAAGGTGAATCATCAAGAGTAGATGAGGAACCACAACATCAACAAGAAGTTGAGCCAAGTCAAGAAATACCCAAGGATTGAAGATTCTCCAAGGATCACCCCAAAGATTTGATAATTGGTGATACCTCTAAGGGTGTGAGTACTAGATCTCAACTTAGTCTTTTAGACAATAATTTTGTTTTTGTTTCTCAAATCAAGCAAACTAAAGAAGGGATTTTCATCAATCAAACCAAATATACAAAGGAGATACTCAAGAAGTTTGGCATGAATAGTTGCAAAATAGCAAAAATCTCATGAGTAGTACTATCAAGTTAGACAAAAATGAATCGAGTAAGATGGTAGATCAAAAGAAATATTGAGATATGATCGGATCTCTACATTATTTAACAGCTTCTAGGCCTAATATTATGTTTAGTGTATGCATGTGTGTTAGGTTCCAATCCTCTCCTAAAGAGTTACATTTAAATGCTGTTAAAAGAATTTTCAAATATTTGTATGGCACATTAAACTTAGGTTTATGGTATCTTAGGGACTCATCCTTTACTCTCATAGATTATTCTAATGTGGATTATGCAGGTGGTCTCTTAGATAGAAAGAGCAATCTCTGGAACTTGCCAATTTATAGAAGAATGTCTAGGATCTTGGTTTAGCAAAAAGCAAGTTTCGGTTGTCTTATCCACTGCGGAAACCAAGTATGTAGCTACAGGTTGTTGCACCCAAGTCCTTTGGATCAAACAAGTGTTCCTCCTTGCCCTCTTTCGGACTTTACAGAATTTGAAGATACTCAAGAAAAAGAAGGAAATAAAGAAGTTGAGGATAGAGATGAAGCCGAAAGTGAAGACAATGAAGAAGGGGAAGAAACTTCTGGTGAAGATGATGACTCGCCAGCGTTCTAGAATAGGAATTCTTTGTACTTTCTTTTTTGTTTTTAAATGAAAAATTGTGATCTCACTGTTTGTTTATGATTGAGTAAAAATGTTTCTTTAAAATTCTTTGTCTCATGTGATTGATGGAATTTACTTTTATTAATTTGCTCCCTATGAACACTTATCTATTTGTTATGCATTTGTTCTTTTCCCTTATAATCCCTCTTTTTGATCTTGCCAAGGGAGAGAGATAGAAACAAGAAAGACTCTAAGTCTAAAGGGGGAGAGAAAATAACTTGCAAATAATAGCATAAGTTGAGAGGGAGCAGCATACTTATAATACTTAGAATTTTTTTTTTAGAAATTTCACTTTAATTGATTGAATGTCATACTTAGGAAATTTCACACTTGATTTTTGTCTATAAATTTCTAAGCATTCATTGAATCATTTACCATTCCAACTTCACTACTTCAAAACTCACGCATTTAAGTGTGCAGCTAGGAAGTCACAATGGCATGTGTCAACATCATCAATTCAGTTATTAGGGCCTTTAAGACCCAAGGTCGAGTTCTCTCTGACCAAGGGAAAATGATAAAGATAATATAGAAAGTTCTTCTGGGAATTGGATTAATTACTTATTGTAGGAAGCTACAAAAATTAGCTTCTTTTTTCTTTTTTTAATTTTGTTAATTATGAGGTAGAGGTATTGATGTAGAACCCACTTACTGCCTCCCTAAAACTCATTTATTATTTCAAAAAACCAAATATGCCTCTAAAGGCTACAACCCTGTATAGGGAAAACTAAAATAGATAAGTTGGCCCCACCAAACTATAAAAATATCTTAAATAGCCCTAGAAAATATAGAATTACTTATTTTCTACAACTAGAACAAAAGGAATAATAATCATCCAGAGGTTCATCTTTCCAAGACGAGCTTGAGCCATGTATGGGACTTAGACTATGCCTGAGGCAGAAGATATGAACTACATCACTCTCCCCTCGAAAGTTAATGAGAACCAAACTTAGGAGAATCACAAAAAGCAATAGGAAAAAAATATTATAAATCAAACATTCTGGCACTTCAACTTCATCAAACTTTGGATATTAAACTGAATCAGCAATTTCCTTATCAACACTAGATGAATCCTTGTCCTTATTGTCTTCCTTGTCAGCATTTTGTTATATCATGGCCATTGTTTTTTTTTAGGTCAATTCTTGTAGGTATGTAACTTCTTCCCATAGCTATAACATTCAAAACCCTTGAGAAAAAAAAAACCTTAGACTGGATTGCTTTAGTTAGCATCACAATAGGTGATTGAGATGCCATCATCTTCATCGAGTCATTCATGTATTTAATCCTCTTTTCGGCTTAATTCGCATTAGTTATAGCCTGTTCAACAGAAGAAAATTTCTTATCCTTCAAACCAATCCAAATGCCATGCTGAAGTCCATCAAGATACCTGGTAATGTGCATCCAAAGCTCTTATTATAAAGTTAGATCGAGCAACCAGCTTCTAAGACTCCAACGTATAAGCACTAAAATTCATGTTGCCTTGAGTTAGAGCACATAACTTGGAAACCAGTTCCCTTTTGTTATGAACAATTCCCCTTTGATGGTGAACGAGAATGAATTTTTCCTCCATTAGCCAACTACTAATTGCCAAAAAGCTTGGTAGTGATGTCCAATATTATGCCACCAATAACTAGCATATCACTTCAAAACAAGTAATTGCTATGTTTTTTCCTCATTCCTCACAATGCTCTCCATTTGATTTGACCACTTATGCAAATTTCTGGATCAGCCTCTTCATTGAATTATGGCAGATCATCTTTAATTCCATAATCAAGTTTAGAAGAATAGCATAGAGCATTTAATTGTTGGAGAGCATTTGAGCATAGTAGTAACTATTCAGTGAAGAGACAAAAGTAGCTTGATGTGAAACCTAAACAATCAGGGTTGAAATATAAATAGAGATACCATCTATAACCACACCTTTATATTCATTATTCAAACCTAAATAAGGCACAGTCAATGCTAGTGAATCTCTTACCAAAATGCAAATGAACTGAAACAACTAGCAAACTCTTCAAATGAAATCAAAAAAATACTTGAGATAAACTCGATGATAATCAAGTTGAGTTAGAGCTTAAGCAACTCCAGTAGGTTGGCAAGTCAAATCGAGCATTGAAAGACTCAACTCAATAAGCTTGCAAGCTTAATTGAGTTTTTAAAAGTTTATCATTTTACCCATTTCTTTTAATATATTTAGGTAAGTAATTGAGTTGAACTACGTCAATCCTAAAGTCGAACTCATTTGAGTTCATGTGAGCTTCAATTGGAAATGATAGAGTTGATTCAAATCAAGCTCAAGTACTTCTAATATTTCACAAAGTCAAACTCAAACATAAAAGATAAAGTTCGATCAAGCTAAAGTCTAGTTTGAAGCTTCAAGTTCTAAAATTGAGTAAAGCTCAAACTTGGCGATGTTTCACTCGACTCAATTTAATTACACCCATATCCTTGCATTACTAATTTCAAAATCAAATCATTTATAAGAATTATCAAATCGTTGATTAACGATACCAGTGTTTTTATCAACATTTTTTATCCACTCAAATATTTCAACATGTTATTAGAGTTGCAGAAGTATCATTCTTCACCATTTTTTAAAAATTCAAGCAAATATAAAAAAGACAACAATAAAATGAATTAATTTGCAAGATGTCAATTTATCATGAGAATCCAAAACTGATGTGGAATTCCAAGGATGTGGACACTAAATAGCAAATTTGCCAAAAATTTTGAAGCATGTAGACACTGAGATTGGAAGACCGAAGGCTAGCAACCTCAGAAGTGTTGTTTTAGTGACATTCTTGCGAGGAATTAAAAAACAGCCATTAAATAACATAACGGCCATTATGTAATGGGTTTCAAAGCCCCAATTACCATTATAGCCGTTATTTAACGGCCAAAACATTTTTGTCGAGTGTAACAGCCATAATGGCCATTGCATGACGGTAACAACTGTTTCGGCCATTACTTTTTTATGTCATGGTCACATTATTTGCCAGGGACAAAATTTGCAGGAATCTCTCTTTTGCTTTGCAATTTTCACCAAATTACTCCAACAATGCTATCTGCAACAAGAAAAGGAACCTAATAGCCTGCATTTTGTATACTTTTTCATTTTCCTTGTTCTCCTCCACCACTTCTTCTCCTCCTTGCATTTTATTTCTACAATATTACAATTCAACCACCTTTCCTTCAAAATTCTTTCATAAACTAACAAAAACACTCAAAAAAAGTTTAAAGAGCAAAATTACTTGGAAAAGGATTCTTCACGCAACATTAAAAAAGGCAATACAAACTTTTCTATTATTTTAATAGTTTTTACATTACAAAATATTGTGAAATTTTTAAGTTTAATTAGGTAATCAACTTGATTAAAGGTTTGAAAATATAAATTTATCTTGATTAAATTTAAAAATATTGTTAAAAACCATGTTTAGACTAAAAATATTATTAAAAAAGCAAATTTAGGTCAAAATATTGTGAAAATGTATATTTAGATTACAAAATATTGTGAAAATGAATATCTAGATTACAATTATGTGTAGAAGATATAATTTATTAAGTTTGACTATTAGCTATAAGATAAGTACATATTAGTAATTTAAACTTAAACATAAGTATTTAACTTGATTAGTATTTTTAATGTATTTTAGTCCATGATTTTTGGCTTAGAATTGATTAATTTTATAATTTGCAAAATATAAATTAAATTGATATTTAATTTTTTATTATTAGTAAATTTTTATTTTATTTTATTACTTATAAATTATTAAGCTTGATTGTTGGTTATAATATAAATAGATATAATTAAAAATAACTTAAAGCTTAACATAATTAGGTATTTAACTTGATTAGTGTCTTTAATGTGTTAGTCCATGAGTTTAGGATTAGAATTAATTAGTTTTATAATTTGTAAGATTCATAAATTAAATTGATATTCAATTTTTTATTATTAGTTTATTTTATTTTTTTACTTGTCTAGATTACTAAATTATAGAAGTTGAAAATACCTCGTCCACGTAGAAATAGAGAAAATCCTTCAAAGGCACTGGGTGGAATTCTGCACATCAAGTTGGAAATAAAGGTTAAATTATTTGTGATTTTTGTGGCAGAAAAGTAATAAAGGGAATAACTTGGCTGAAATGATACTTGGTTGGTGTAAGTGGTCAAATGTCTAGTTGTCCCAAAGTGTTAGCTGCTGCAAGGAAAGATAAGGCTAAAGTTCTAAGAGAATCTGAAGTTGTTCAAATGGGAAAAAGAAAGAAAAAAGAATACATGAAAATTGAGACAATGAAGAAGAGGACTTAGACTCCAAAGTTGCAAGAAGAGAAATTATGAAACAGTTTGATAAAGACTAATATAAGGTTAGAGGAGCACTTTATGATGTGGGGATAATAGTCACGCTGTCTTTGGACATTTAGTAATAGTTATGGAAAAGACTTAATGATCCAAGAAAAACTCCAACCTTTAATTTTATATCTAATTATATTCAAAATTTTTAATTTTATCAATTCTATCATAATTTGGAGATACAGTGTCAATTCTACCTAAAATCAAAATTGAATTTGGGGAAAGTAATTTTTAAAGTGACATGGCACATACATCATGAAAAAAAATTGACACATCATATGGAGTCAAACTAAACACTCCACAATATATCTAACCATCTCCACCTCCACCCGCCACCACTCCTTCAACGTTCACATTGCCCGCGACAAATTTGAGCGAAAGAAACCCTATGTCAACTTTGACACTATCAGCTACATCGACCTCGGCAAAACCACCTTAACTGCCTCCCTCACCATGGCTTCAGCATCCATGGGCAACAGCGCACCCAAGAAGTATGACCAAATCAACACCACCCTTAAAGAACACCCCGTGGTATCACCATTAATAGGGCCACCGTGGAGCATCATATTGAAAACCGCCGCTGCACCCACGTGGACTGCCTTGGCCACACCGATTATGTCGAGAACATGATTACCAACACTGCTCAGATGGATGACGCAATTCTTGTTATTTCCGGTGCGGATAGGCCCATGCTGCAGACTAAAGAATATATGGGATGTTCCTAATATGGTTTTTTTTTTTCCTTGAATAAACAAGACCAAGTGGACAATAAGGAACTTTTGCAGTTGGTGGAATTGGTGGTTCGCAAATTGTTGTCTTCTAATGAGTTTCCCGGTGATGAAATACCCATCATTTCTGGATCTGCTTTTTTGGCTTTGCTGGGTAATCCTAGTATTAAGCATGGAGAGAATGAATGGATTGATAAAATCTATGAACTTATGGATTATGTGGATAATTACATTTCAATCTCACAAATGCAAACTGATTTGCCACTTTTACCAGCTATTGAAGATGTGTTTTCGATTAGTGGTCATGGTATTGTACCACAAGGAGGGTTGAAAGAGGGACTATTAAGGTTGGTGAGACTATAAATATTATGGGTTTCAAGGATACTAGGAACACTACCATGATTGGAGTTGAGATGTTTCAAAGATTTTGGATGAGGCGATGACGAAGGATGATTGGGTTTGTTGTTGAGAGATATTCAAAAGGTTGATATTCAGAATGGCAGTGGGTGGAGGTGAAGATGGTTAAATCTGTTGTGGAGCGTGTTGGACTAGGATAGTTAATCCTAAGTTTAGAACCTTTTTTGATTTTGACAAAGGAGATTGGTCATTACTAATATTTTTATTAAGTGTTGATCTTGCAGAAAAATAAGTCTCGCAATCAAGGATTCGCGACTGCGACTC